>VUQH01033815.1:0-11419 GCA_015106775.1 Etroplus canarensis | reverse complement strand
TGCCCCAGTGCACAAAGCAAGCTCCAAAAAGGCAAGGATGAATGAGTCTGGTGTGGCAGAACTTGACTGACCTGCACAGAGCCCTGACCTCAACCCCATCCAACATCTTTGGGATGAACTAGAATGAAGATTGTGAGCCAGGCCCTCTCATCCAACATCAGTGTCTGATCTCTCAAATGAGAGGAATGAGCAAAATTTCCCGTACACACTACAAAATCTTACAGAATGCCTCTCAGAAGAGTGGAAGCTGTTATACTGTAGCTGCAAAGGGGGAACCAACTCCATATTAATGCCCCGCGGATTTAGAATGCAATATCATAAAAGCTCCTCTCCATATGCATATTCACTCCTGTCTGATGCATTTTGATGTTTCCTAAATGCCTGTGAGCATTTTTATTTTACTGAGCTTTGCACACATTTGCACTCAAATTAATTTCTAGTTTGGTAACAAAATTTAGCACAGTTATACAATTGCTAGCGCTGGCCCCTGAAATGAAGGAGGTCAATATGTGGGCTGTAATTTCTTTTGAAAAATATCCAC
This sequence comes from Etroplus canarensis, assembly GCA_015106775.1. Lineage (NCBI taxonomy): Eukaryota > Metazoa > Chordata > Actinopteri > Cichliformes > Cichlidae > Etroplus > Etroplus canarensis. The sequence continues at coordinate 10,878 of VUQH01033815.1, read as the reverse complement.
CCCGGAGCGAAACCAGGTATTACAGCTCTGAACGCCCCTTGGGGTTGCACCTGTTAGCAAGCTGACGAGCGAATGCGGGCCGTTCGCCAAAATCGTGAAACAAGAAAACTCATTGTGATCGACAGCGTTTAATGTTTCAATATGGCCACAAATCATCTACAATTAGCCACAGATGTGGATGTCATTATTGGCTTGGTTGGAGTCTCATAAATATTGTAGCTATAATCTAATGATGATCGGTCACAACTTAATTTTCCCGCTGAGGGTGAAATCACATATTGAAACAGGTGGTAAAATATGTAATAAGTCACATCTCCTTCAGTGCTCATTAAATAAATTCCAGGCTATTTGGGGAAAACCCTTGTTGTGTAAGCGATTACGCTAAAGAGGCCATTTTCATCCTGGCACTTGAAACGTGGAAGGCAATCAGACCGTTTCCTCCTGGGTTTACGTGTGCCATATCTCATTTCTTTTTGCATATATTTGACTGTCAATACGCATCTAAGACATTTGGCTAATAGGGTTTGCATCTTTTCCCATGACAGCGCCATGTGTACACATGTATTTAAAGTATGAGAACGCTGCGCTTCCAGGATTTGTGGGGAAGTCCCGCTCTGGCTATACTCGGGTGTGTGTCTGCCTACAGACATACCAAAGCATCAGGGCATTTAATCCTGTCTGCTGGTCCGAATGGGAGCTACTTCATGCCAGCCCACTCTCCTTATTTTTTTTTTTAAGTGTTTTCAATGGAATTTATAAAGTAATGATTTTAGGCTCTGTTGTTGCTGAGATAATAGCTTCTGCTCATTACACAGATGCAAACAGCCACGTTCCCGTACAGCTCCCACTCCAACCACAGACGGATGCTTTAGCCTGCATACCATACTATCCTTATGATGCCCTGAAGCTGCAAATTTGGAAAAGGTGAAATCATCAGCAGGATAGAAATAATGAAGATTAATTATGTTATATTTTGAAACCTGATAGTGTTTTTTTTTTTTTTTTTCGTTCCGTCTTTGTGCCTCAAGCTGTATTCTACCAGGGTGGCTTCGACGGTTTCTGGCACTCCCATCAAACGGTGTTGTTAAAAATAAAACTGAAATCTCTGTTATCTCAAAAGAGCCTGTCAGAAGCGGTGTAATGTAGAGCTCCTCGTTTAGAACGGGAATTCCCTCTGGCTTCACTTTGATTGCTCATCAGGAGAAACGCCTGAAACTAAGCATGAAGCCCTTTCGGCAGGCTGAAAAGCACCGCTTCAACGCCCTCTCGCAGCCTCGTGCAGTTTCAGCTTTACCTCACCCAGTGGTGATGTCACAGCGTGCTCACACACACCCTGGGGTTTCACCTTTTGCATCACGACAGAAATGAACTTTCATGTGTGAAGGTCGGGAAAAATAAGATTTACGCCTGCTGCTTGGGGTTTCTTCATTAAAATAAGAACCCGTGCCTTGGCTCGGCTGGAAAATTCAAGGTCACTGTTTGCACAGCGAGACGTGTTCGGTAAATTAAAAGTGTACCGACAGGTGGATTCCGGATTCAGACTGACACACTGTACAGCAGGAGACCCTGCGACGAGAGGAGCGGTAATAAATCCAGAAACATGTGCTTTGCGTGACACTTTAGTCATGAGGTCATGGTCGACATCGATCAGCAGAAATGAGCTCACGTAACACCTCCATGTTCACACGGCAGACCGCACCAGTAACACATTGTTGCACAAAAGCGTTCTAATTCTGCACGGGTTGCAAATATAACACATAGAAACGTGGGTGTCCCACTGGAAATATCTAATTTTCTATTGTTTCACATTAAGAAAAGTATGCGCTGGTCACATCTGGAGTGCGGTACACATCAAACGTGTGCGTACCTTCGGCCGCCCCCAGCAGATTAATCCACATTGTTGTTTTGGCAGAGGTTTTACACCAGATGCCCTTCTATGGTGAGGGGGGCTTGCTGTCCCCACCTGGAATCGAACCAGGGACCTTTTGCTTGTAAGACAAATGTGTAAACCACTATGCTACAGGGAAATTTGTGCTTCACGCTCTGAAAACATTACTATAAAAATGGATACCTGGCCTGTACAGAAGACTATTGCATAATAATGCATTGTTTTTTTCCCAAGGTGGATAATCTGACCAACAGATTTGTTCCATCACTTATACTTGCTGTACAGTATGAGCAACATTACACCTACTGGAGGTTTCATAACTTCCCATTACAAAGTCTCATTGGTATTAATATGGAATCGGTTTCCCATCACTGGAGGTTGTTGTCTTGTTGGAAACTAAATCTTCTCCCAAGCTGTAGTTCTCGTGCAGACTGAATCAGATTATCCTCCAGGATTTGGCAAAATTTTTCCGCATTCATGTTCCCTTCCACAAGCCTTCCAGAGCCTGCTGCTGAGAAGCATCTCCAGAGCATGATGCTGCCACCACCATGCTTCACAGTGGCGATGGCGTGTGTGTGGTGATGCCAAATATAGCGTCTAGTCTGATGGCCAAAAAAGCTCAATTTTTAACTCATCAGACCAAAGAACCTTCTTCCAGTCGACCTTGGAGTCTCCCGCATGCCTTTGGGTGAAAGGTGCATGCAAAAGGTGGTTCTGTCACGCTTTGGTCGCATGAGTTGGAGCTACTTAGCTCTTTGAATGGAAGAGTCTGCAAATTCATGAAAAGTGGTCCTGTGTGGTCCCCCGTCATCCTGTGACGACACATTTTTATCCTGGTGAGAAGGGTTTCTTGCATGGTGATGCCCCCCCAGTCCATACCCACCAAAGGGTCCCTGAATGGTTTAAGTATGAAAATGATATGAACCGTACCCTGTGTGTAAACCCATGTCTAAAGCCATCTGAACATCTACTGGAGACACACTAAATGAGGTGCTATTATTCAGCAGAGCCATTCCTCCACAACAGAGTCTTGTAAAATCGGTGACACGGTGGTGTTCACTTGTTCTGGCTGCCTTTTTCCTTTAATCTGTCCCTGATTGAGTATATGTATAGACATGGCTTTGATTAGGGCCCACCACACATGGAGCTGATCTGATCGGGAGTGTGTTGCTTGGCTTCGGTTGCATGTTGGACACCTTGCATCCTCTGTCTTGCCAAATCTGTTTCACTTCTACAAACAGCTGACTTGGGGGATTTGGTTCCGCAGTAATTGTTGTGCTGGATCATTACTGGGCTCTTCCCTTCTATTTTTTCGCCGTGCCCAAGCAGCCATTGTTGTAGCGTTTCTCCCAGGCTGTAATCATACACAGATGGCTGCTGGTCCCACTGCTTCATCTCGATGGGGCTTTTCCCGAGCAAATAAATGAGGTCTGCTCATAAAGTGAGGTGTGATGTAAGGTGTTTGCTAAAAAGGATGATTATTTCTGAGTTTTGACAGATCCAGTTTTTGGATATCACATTTGATAAAGTGCCTTTTGGCTATGAACGTATTTTCGGGGAAGGATGGCAATTTTGTTGCCAGAAGCCCGGTCCATCCTTCATCATTACATTTTTTCTTCTTTGGTTCGTACACATTTAAGTAGCACACAAAGTACATTACACACTTATGTTGTACATAAAGTACAACTTGGTACAGCTGTCTCAAATCGAACTGGGCAAGCTGTGCACGTACCAGAAATGTTTGCAGTATACGACTATGATTGTTGCACTACAGGTGCTAATTTTTCTGAGCAGTAAATGGACAATTTAACACATTTGATGTGTCATTTTACCTGCAATGGCTGGCTGCTATAGCCAGCAAGTACTAGCACCTTCCTCATCAGCTGAAAGTTGTATGGCCGTTTCTTCCTTTCCACTATGTAGCCAAGAAGGCAGTCATTGAGGGCAAGAAGTGTACCACGTTCCATACAAAGCTTTGTGGCCGTTAACTGCAGGACGCAAATATTATTAAAACAGAGCGGGTGATTTTTTTTTCTTTCCTCTCTCCATAAAAATAATTCAGAAACCACAGATTCCTTATATACTCTGAACCGGTTAGAATACGAATTACTGCTCCAAATGTAACATTTGTAAAATATTCATGAACTTCAGTTATACAAGTTCAGAATTTAAACATGCGGTACTACGAAAAAGTATCAAGCCACCCCTTATTTCTTTATATTTTCACTTTCTTGTATTTCATAAAGTGGTCCCGAGCAATAGTTCTCCAGGTCTTTCAAAGTGTTTCTTTCTTTGGACATTGGCTGCTTTTTCATAGCATAAAAGGCACCTAACACAAGGGATGAACCAGTGTTGTGTCTACAAATATTTGACAACTTAGCAAAGAACCGATTTTAAACTGTATCTTTAGCCGCTGTGTTACTAGCAGCCCCTTGCAAAAACACGTCATTTGTTCACATTTCTTTTGTTGAATCTTTGAAAATGCCAAACATAACCCAGTTTGACATACAATAGTACTGATTCCCAAAGAGCTGTAACTCAAAAACTTGGCACATCTTGACATGGTGTGCAGTATTCCCTTAGAAAAGTTTAAGGAATCTGGGCAAGTAAAGGACAAATTAAGAAGTGGCCGGCCTAAAAAACTATTTACAACATAAAGTAAAAATCTAACAAAGACCTGACGAATGTATCTGGCCCTTTAGTTGATCCATCTACTGTTCACTGAAGCCTCATCAGAAATGGTCTCAGTGGAAGGGCGGCTGTCCAGGAGCCATTCTTAAGGAAGGGAACCGGGGAGGAAAGGCTGAGATATACTGTACCGCCTTATACAAGGACTAGACTGAAAATCAGTGCCAACAGGTTTTACGGAGTGATAATCTAAATATGAAAGTTCTGGTTCAAATCATTGTCGATATGTCCAGAGGAGGTCAGTGGAAGGCACAACAGTGAGTGTCCACAGCCATCTGTGAAACACGGGGCAGGCTCTGTCATGGTTTGGGGCTGCTCTTCAGCCACGGTTGTTTGGGATCTTCTCAAAATTGACGGAATTATGAATGTCAGATTTACATCTACAATCCAGTACCGCCCGGAAAGTGCCTGACCGGCAACAGCTTCGTTTTTCAGCATGACAATGACCCCACACACTCTGTCAGTGCAGTAAAAGTCTACCTGGATAGAAAAACACACAACGGAACATGATCAGTCATGGCCTGTTCAGTTCAATTTTTTATTACAGGACTTCACTAACTAATGGGTATTGTCACATTGTCCATGTCCATCTTTAATACTTTCTATGGACTAACTTCAATGAAGGGGCCTTACTTTTCCCAACAGCATAAAGCCCAACAAAATACTGCACGCACCCATATAGTCCTTTTTTCCCTCTGTTCACCTCAGACTCCAAACTGGCCTTGCACTCTGGCAGCTACTTTTGCAATGTTTGTTTGTTCTGTGGGCCACAAAGCAGGTCAAGATCAGCTTCAACTCTCAAAGCAATGAAATGCAATCAGAATCTGTGGCTTTTAACAACTCACAGCCCACTGCATGGTGAGAATTATCACTCAGGCGGAGCCAGAGTTGCTTAAATAGTCATCGACCCCAGAGCCATGCAGTTCCTAGAAGTACTCCGAACACGTCCCACGGGCCTGAGGAAAACTACTGGATTTAATCCCATGCTTGCAAATCAAATTCAGACCGAATACAAAGAAACGCCACATTTGTTTTCGCAAACGACCACATGTGGGGATGTTTTGTTTTCCCACTCAAAATGTTGTTTCATGATATCTGTGGTGGCAACATGTTTGTGGCGTGATTCCAGCACACGCAAAAAAAAAAAAAAAAAAAAAAAAAAGGCTGGTGGAAGCTGTTTCTCTAAAAATGAAACATCGTAATCACCAACACATTGAACTCTGTATCTGTAAAAGTTGAAAAGCACTCACAGCTCTCTCACTCTTGCCCTTGTTTCCAACTGCAAGTTCTCTCGTCGTGTTTTCTCCCTGTGCTCTAGCTAATCTGATTTTTTTTTACAAGCAGAAGATGGAGAGTAACAGGTTATCAGACCGTGTAATCGGATGGTCGTTTGAATAAGGATTTAAGGTAAGATGTTCCTCCTAAAATTAGACAGTCGTAAGCACCATATCAGCCCAGCTTTTCCTTTAGTGCTGTATAATGTGTTCTAACCTGCTGATGAAGCTCCTCCAGTTCTCGCTGTTTCTTGGACAGGCAAGGGAGACAATTTGCCAAGAGCTAGGGGGAACTAAGGCCAGGGAAAGGGTGCATTAAAAATCCTAGAGTGAAGCCATGTGAGGTCAGGTGTGGGAATCCCTCCCAGTATCGAGCAAAAGACAGAGAACAGTGACGGTCGGAGGGGCGGAGGCTGTGACATTCCAGGAAAGGTGAAGTCAGAGTTACAAAAGGATTTGTGGATGAAGGGAAAGTGAGAGGGGGGAAAAAACCGGGGAAAGAACACCAAAAGCATCAAAAGCTATTAGGCAGTTAAGTTATTTTTCTAGAAAAGCAATAAAAAGGTATCCAACATTCCCACACTGAATCACAGCATCTGATTCCTGGAAAAGTCTTCCAACCCACACATCCATTTGGCCACGAGATGCCTCAGTGTTACTTTACCTCTCTTTACCTCCAGAGGAAAAAAAAAGAGCACTCCATATCATTTGTCTAATGAGCTATGACTCAGTTTGAAAATGTAAATGTGAAACCCATTTACACCCTGGACGTAGTTCATCGCTGTCTTTTCCCTCCATTCCCTCCTTTACTTCTCTCCTTATTCCGCTCAGATTTGTACAGGAGGGGAAACGATGAGGACCGAGTCATGAGAAAATGAAACGCTTCATTAAGAGGCCGTGCCCCCTGAATGCTGCGGAGGGGCTAATTTACTGCTTGGTGCGGAAGCCTGTTATTGTGCAGCAGAGCGGTGGGGTTTCCATTTGATTTAGGGTGGAAACAAAGCACGCGCAGAAAACGTATCATATACAAAAGCGTGTAAGCAGAAAGTAGAGCAGGTCGAAGGAATCAGATTCCGATGAAGATGCAAGGAGTAGAGGTGGCGAAGGCGGATGAGTTTAAATACCTGGGATCAACCATCCAGAGCAACAGACAGAGCACAAGGGAGGTGGAGAAGAGAGTGCAGGCAGGGTGGAGTGGGTGGAGATGAGTGTCAGGGGTGCTTTGTGACAGAAGGGTACTGTACTATGATGTATGGTTTGGAGACGGTGGCACTGACTAAAAGACAGGAAGTGGAGCTGGAGGTGGTTCTCACACCAAATGTTGACTTTCAATCTGGTTAGACTTGTACAGACTTTGTTTTTGTCGTGTATACTGCATTTCCATTTTTGTTTGCATGTTTCTGCACCTATTTCCCATTTTACTGCAAAGTAAAAAGAAATGAGGGTGGCTCAAGACTTTTGCACAGTATTCTCGTTGCCATCTCCATAGTGAAGGCTCATATTGTCATGGTCCCTGGTCTGGTTCCAGGTTCTTTTGAGTTGTTTTTGAAGTTTTGGTGTTCATTATTATTTTGGATACCTATTTTGATTCTTTATGTCCTTTGTTCTTTATGGTCCTTTTTTAGTATTACCCTTTGGTACCTGTGTTTACTATAGTCTAGTGAGGAGCATTAGTTTTGGCCCATGTATATTATTAGTAGTAGCCTGAGTTAAGCCTGTGTTATACCCTAATATTCTTGTTTATGCCTCCGCCTGTGCTCTCTTGTCTCTGGTTTATGGTTAAGAGTTTCTCTGATTATGGCCTGTTTTACTCTGAAGGTTATTTTTTGTGTATAGTTCTAGTTTTATTTCCTGTCCTGTGTGATTTTCCTCCCTGATTGTTGTCACCTCCTGTATCCTGCCCTCACCTGTGTCTTGTTCCCTTATTGCTAGTTTATCTGTTATACTTCTCAGTGTGTGTTGGCTCGGTGTTCCTCATTCCTGTTTGGAATATTGTATTGCTTTTCAGACTCTGTTGCCTGTTTTGAGTTTTTTCTTCTTCCCATCAGCCCAAATTAACGAGATTGCCTTTGGTTACCAAGTCTGTCTAAGCCCCTGTCACACTTTGATGATTTAACCAGCATATGCCAACATATCAAAAACTTTCTAAAATGCTGTCATACGCAGAACTAACGATGTTACCTCCAGTGTATACATAGCATATTCATAAGAAGTAACACCGTAACAGTATCAGTAACTTATATAGAACGTTTTGATTATTGCCAATGTGCTGTTATAAGGTAGCTGTAAGCTAGAAACACGTTCAGTAAGTACTGTGGACGTCCGGACATCAAATGCATCTACATATGTCAATATGAGTTGGAGATAAGTTCAATATAAGTTAAAAATAGGTTCAACACAAGTTACTCATAGTTCAGAAATAAGTTTTGGGTACGATGGACATCATCTCCGCGTATTTCGACTTATAAGTAACGTGTGTGAACGTGTGTCAACGACTGCGTAACTTACCTACAACTTATGGCTCACGTTGGGAGTGGCAATGGATCAGTGCGTCGGAGGACTCATTTGCTGAGGGCTGCTGGCTCAAAACCCACCGGGACCTGGACCTAGTGGCCATTCAAGACCTGCCGGCTGAAAACCTCACCCTGGACCCATATGTGTGGAGGTGGACCAGATGTCGGCTTGCCCTCCAGGCATTGCGGTGGTGCCCTTGAGCAAGGCACCAAATCCCCCAATATTGCTCACTTCCGCCTGTAATGGGCAGACTTACTCACCGATCTCCCTCACTGCATGCTGTGTGTAAAAATTGTGCGTGTGTAATCAATAAGAGTGTCGGTGGTTTGAATTTCCCCATCTGTGGATGAATAAAGTTGTTTGTTTGTTTGTATGCGGGACTTAGGAGCCGCACGCTAGCATACATAGGAAATAGTACCGCAACCTTGCGGTACTACAAAGTATACCAGCATGCTCTTAACTTATACAAAACTTACCAATAAATTATTCGACGTACACCAGCATATTCGCCCAAATTTTTCATACGACGGCATACGCTGGTTAAATCGTCAAGGTGTAACAGGGGCTTTACTACCAAACTTGACACATATTAAAACCAAGGGCACTTATTTTTCCTAACTATAATCCAGGTGACATGGTGGTGTGGAGGTTAGCAGTGTCGCCTCACAGCAAGAGAATTGTGGGTTCAAATCTCCCAGCTGGTTCGGGCCTGTCTGTGTAGAGTGTGCATGCGTGGGTTTTCTCCAGGTATACCGTCCAAAGACATGCAGGGTTAGGTTAACTGGCAGTTCTAAGTTGGCCATAGGTGTAAAATGCGAGCATGAATGGTTGTCTGTGTTAGTGACCTGCCCAGGATGCCTTTTGTTCCGAGACAGTCAGGACAGACTCCAGCCCCCATTCACCTCTTTCACTGTGGCTTATATATGACAAAATGAAAGCCTGTTTATTCTATGAAGTCCGTAAGTGCTGGATGTAAAAAGGACTTCAAGTAATAGATTGAGGCATCTGTCCATCATTGCTCCTCCAGCAGTATTGGTCAAATTTCAATCAAATTTTCATACGATGATCACCTAATGGGACTCCACCCACATTGTGGTCAATGTCACATTCGTTATTTTGTGCCATTTTTACAAAAAGTGCTGTTCTTAAGAGTATTTGTATGGATTGTATTGTATGAATTGCCAACGTGTCCTTTTGCAAGACACCGAACCCCAAATTGCTCCAGATGTCTCCAATGGAGTGTGAATGTGTGAGGCACAGAATAAAGGGCTTTGTGAATGGGTGAATGAGGCATGTAGCAGAAAGCAATTTTGAGCGCTCAGTCAGAGTAGAAAAGAGCCAGTTCAAGTCCATGACAGTACAATTCCAGAGGAAGCACCCCAACTCCAAATCCAAATGACACATCTATTAATAACAATTCAATAAACTATGCCAAAGCCTTCTGTTTGGAGAAGGCCTCACTGAGGATTGAGGATGGTTCCCGGGCCTGTGGATCACCTGATACCTTTGAGAGAAGTAAGAAAACAGAGGGAAAAGGGAGAGAGGGTGGGGCATGGAAGAAGGATAAAGAGGTGAGCAGGGCAAGTAGGCTTTTATATAGAGGCACTGCCAGAAGGGGAGTGTTTGGTGTGTGGTCCCATTCCTGAAACTCAGTTATATTATGTCAAATTAGAAAAGAATGAACAAGTACAGATTGTTTGGAAGGGTTACCGGGAGAAAGCCTCATCTCTCTTGAAAGAACATGGGAGCATGGCTTACGTTTGCAGTGCTACATCTGACAAAACCACAAGACATCTGAAACAATGTCCTTTGGACAGATGAGACCAAAGTGGAGATGTTTGGCCATAATGCACAGCATTATGGGGTGATGAGGACCTGGGCGCCTTGCAGTCATTGTGTCGACCATGAACACCATTTTATACAACAAGTGTTAGAGTCAAATGTGAGGCCATCTGCCTGACAGCTAAAGCTTGGCTGAAATAGGGTCATGCAATGGTGCCAAGCACCTTAGCAAATCTACAATAGAATGGGTAAAAGTTCAGACCTCAAACCAAGTGAATTTCTGTGGACCTTAGGATGGCTGTGTCTAAATAAATGTCTGCAAACCTCAATGAACTGAAGCAACGTTGTCAAGAAGAGTGAGCCAAAGTTCCTGCACAACCAGGAGTGACTGACAGTCATACAGAAAACCGTTACATCAAGATTCAAGATTCAAGATTCTTTATTGTCATTTCAACCACATATAGCTGACGCAGAACATAGTGAAATGAGATGGTGTTTCTCCGGGACCTGGTGCAACATAAACATATAGACATATGACACATACTGAGAATGATAAGACACATACTGAGAACAGTTTAGAATAAATAAATAAAGTGCAACATGTGCAACGTGGTGCAATAGTTGCAAACAATGCAAAGATCAGAGGAACATAGTGCAAAAAACCAAAATTGTGCAAAACAGTACACAAGAAGGCACAATAAAAGAAGTGATGTGCAGTAGCAGCGGATGAGG
>VUQH01033814.1:0-52369 GCA_015106775.1 Etroplus canarensis | reverse complement strand
TATGTAAAAATATGAATATACTGAAAATACTGCAGTACAGAGGACAGATACAAGTTGTACAATGAAAACCTTAAAGTGTGTATTAATGTAAAATATATTTGGTAAATAAATATCAACAAAAGAAGCTGAGTGTGTATTTTCTTCACTTCAGTCAGTTATGATGTTCATGTGTTTGTTACATATTACTGCTATAGATTATTTAATTCTTATATTTTGGGGTAGTTTAAAACATTTCATATGTTATTAGGACAAATGTTTGTCTCTTGTCCCTTGAGACACATTTATCATGAAATCAGCCTGTTTATATATTTCTTCATCTGAGTTAAGAGTTTTATATTACACAAATCTATCAGCTCATAAAGAATATTTACTGCATCAGTTTATACTGAATTTTATCACAAACCTTAATATTCATTGAGTTTTAAAATTTTCCCCAGACAGGAGGAATATTATGGTGTTGCAATTAAATGAATTAAATATATGCAGCTACAGCCTTCAGTCAAAGTACAGGTTGTAATAAAAACTATCTATCAGAATCAGAAAACTTTCCCAGGGTGAAAACTGTATTTTTTCAGAGCTGTTATAAAGTGAAAAAATAAGAAAGAAATATACCTTTGCGTTTTTAACTTGAGCACAGTATTTGAGTAAACAGACAAACTTCAACACTGGTCTGTATATTTATGCATTTATATTGTCACAGTAAAATGTATTTAGTCAAACTACATTATCTAACTGTTGCTTTATAGCTAATGTTAAAAACATGGTTTAATCATCTCAGTTTTCTCCAGCAAATAAATCAAAGTGAGATTTGTGCCTCCGTCTCCGACAGGCACGCTGTGAAAAACTCTCGCTACTGGCGTAGCACGAAGGCAGGGTTTTTTGTGTACGCTGAAGGCTAGACCGTCCCATTTCGCAGCTGGCTACTTCCGGCCTTCACGGTATACAAAGGACGCGGCCTACCCAGCCTTTGAAGGACGCATCCTTCGAAGGATGCAGACCCTGAATTGGGACACAGCTAAAGTCTCCCGGCTGCCCTGGGAACGCCTTGGTGTCCCCCCTGAAGAGCTGGAGGAGGTGGCTGGGGAGAGGAAAGTCTGGGCTTCTCTGCTCGAACTGCTGCCTCCTTGACCCGGACCCCCGGAAAAGTGGTAGAAGACGAGACGAGACGAGATTCTGATTCTGAATGTTTTTGTCTGTTTCTTTGTAGGTTTGTACAGATTCAAACAGTTTGAAATTGTTGAGAAACACATTATATTAACACCTACTTTATTTATTTATTTGGAACTGACCAAAGAATTTTTTGTGTACTCCAGTAAAAATTAAAAGCTTTTAGAATTTTAATTTTAGACTTCAGAATTTTGGAATTGAGACTTTATTTTAGTTGGAGTTGACTAACAACTATAAATCTTGAAAGCTTCTGCCTCCTTAGAATTTAGATTTTAGTTTAGTATATATACCCATTGTATTTATTTGAAATATAGTTGTATATTGTACAGCATATGTGTCATGGTCAATTGTTGACAGACAATAAATGATATTCAAGCCAAAACTGACCTTATGATATCTTCATATCTCACTTAGGAAGAAAAAGGACATTTTAAGCTTGACAGAAATTATTTGATCTATATTGAGATTTATATCAATAACGACTGATATGAAAAGTATTATCATGATAAGAAGATTTCCCCATACTGCCCAGCACTAGGCCCAAAACTTTTGTCCATACAGTGTATTGCAACCCTTTTGGTACCGGGCTGCAAAGAAAAATTTCATGGTTAGTTATTTTTCTTTCATTAGTCTTCCAGATCTTATTTTGAAAAACAACTGTTTCCACCCTCATCTCACTACCATGCTTGACTATGGCACACCGTTTCACACATCAGCGACACAAAATAACCCTTGAACTAAAATATGCCAGAAACAAAATTCACTAAAGAGCTTTTTTGGGAAGGAAGGAGCAAATGATGGGACAGCAGAAAGGTCACAGACTGCCAGCAAAAAGAAACCTGCATTTAAATGAAAATACCAAAGATTCTTACCTAAGTTACAGGTTCATTGCAACAGATGATACACAAGTGCCACACCCGCTATGCATAATTTGCAGTGCCCAACTGGCTAATGAAGCCATGAATCCCTCAAAACTGCTTCGCCACACTGAGACAAAACACCCAGTGTTAAAAGACAAAGCCCTTGAAATTTTCTGAAAGAACAATGTGAGCACGAAGGACAAAAACAGTTACTTCAATAAATGTGTCTGCGCTGAAAGCCTCAAGACACTGTCTCCCATCTCCCCCAGGTGGGACCGTCTAGTTGCAGGGAAACAAGCCCAGGGCTCCCACTGACTCTGCATTATAGTGAGTTGATAATATAATGTAAAATTAGTGTAACTGCCTAATTTAAAGTGTACTTGTTGCATTCAGATTGCAGACTGTGTGTGAGGTTTTTTTGGAACCCCCACACCTGTACCAAGTCCATGGAAAAATTGAACATGTTGAGATGTATTTCTAAAGGTAAGAGCTTGTGTCACAAGAGGAAATGTCAGGGGAGCGCTGATGTTTCCTTTTACATCACTGTAAGTGTCAGTAGGTTGTTGGGATTCATCATCTAGTGACCATGAATGTTTACACACAGTCTCACATGAATTAGTATAAACTAAAGCACTGTATAAATTAATCAGTTGACAGTTCATTGCTAAAGAAGCATTGATATGTGATGTCAATTTCTCTAAATTTGAAGACACATAATCTCTTTGATCTTATAAAAAAGGTTCATGCTCACCATGATATGTGGTTCCCTAACCCGGCTTCTGATTGGGTAGGTCTTTGAGAATCCATCACAAGAGTTTTTCACCAATGATGAACTAGACTTTGCTTCTGCAGGACTCTTAAAATATATGCGCATAAACAGACTATTAGATATATTTCCTTTTAAATCATGTTCAAGTATATGCAGAATTAATGTTTGACACTGACACTAAGCTCAATGTTTCTTTGGTGGGAACAAAAGATACTGAGCATGCAGGTGAATCCTGTGGATCCTGAAACTCTTACAGCAGCAGCAGCTTTCAGGTGTTCAGTGTGGCAGCAGATATGTGGTAACAGAATGACCTGAGCAATGGTGGTTGAATTACACTATCATAAATAGAAAGGTTTTGGGCGAGTAGTATCTAATGTGACTTTAGCATAAGACTCTAACTGGATTATAGGGCTGTGGAGTCCAGGTCAACTCTCACTGGTCAGACAACTGCCAGTCATACTTTTGTAAAGCGTAAAGCACTCCATTAACAGCCTTTCAGGATTAATCCATTATTTTTGGCTGTGGGAGAGATGACGAGGAAAACTGGTTGTTTTGGTGTTTTCAAACTTTGAACTAGAACAGCCAATGTCTGAGTGGAATATGTAAAACTTTTCTTCATTACAAATGGTAATATAGTCCCGTTTTTACTTCCCATTAATATGTCACCAACATGACCTTTTTCTTATATATTGTATATTTACTTTACTTATTTGCTTATTGTATATTTTTCTTGTAAATTTACAATTAATTTAGGCTAATAAGGCTAGTTGGTAGAGTACACTCGGTTAAATGTGGCTGATTTAGTATACCATGCTTTCTTATCACCTGGTTGAGTAGTTGGCACATTATGCTCTAATGGTTTGGCGCCTTTGCTTTATTGTTTTATTATTTGCTCAGGTGGTGTCAGAAGACCAAATAAAAATACTGGTGGAGTTATTTGAAAAGTTTCTCACCTTGGCTTCCAGGCTCTGACACGTGTGTCCCTGCTGTGTCACTGTGGCAGGCAGCAGGACCCTCCTTTCTAGTTTCACCACAGGCTTCTCTTTTGTGGCATGAACAATGTCGGCCATTGAATCTCTGGACGCTGGCTTCCTCGACCTCTTTTTCTCCAACGAGAACAGATACTGTTTTGGTCTCTTCTTGTTCTGTCTTTTAACTGATGTTCTGGTCTCCTCGGTGTGCTTGAGGGTAACAGCAGTGAGTGGCTGTGAACGACTCTGCTGGGAATACTGTTTAAGACTGCGCAGTTCAGTTGTCTGAGAGAGTCGTGCGTGAGTACTCTTCTGCAGATCAGGTGTGCAGGAGGTCGTAGTCTGGTCATTAGTTTTTTGGCAAGTGTTCAGGACAGTGTAAGGATCAGAACCACCCATCTCGTTCTCCTGTCTGGCACCAAAACTTTCAACATGCTGCTCAATTGACTGAAGGAAGTTGTCCAGCATCTCATTCAGCTCTCCCTCGCAATGCTGCTGGAGAACTGGCGGCTCACCGTTTGCAGAACTGGAACAACCAGCTTCTTCTGCTACAACAGCAACTGCATTGCATCCACGGAGGTCAGTGGTATGGCCCTGTAGTTTGTTTTGGGCTGGAGTAATGTCAGAGATGGCACTGATACAGCTACCACTACTGCTACCTGCTTGAAGAAGATGCTGAGCATGTGGAGCACTGCTACTACAGTTTGGTAAAGTGTCAAGTCTCATCATCATCTCCTCCAGAAAATGATCAATGTGCTCAAACTGGTTCTCATGAGGTGGAGGGGCTAGTGTAGGGAGGGAGGTGGTTTGGAGGAGGGATGACGCTGGAGACCTGTAGGAGGCTGCAAATGACAGCGGACTGGGAGATGGAGAAGGTTGGACAGAGGGGCTGGAGACAGACAGAGCATGAGCTTTGCAAAAGTGCATGGGCAGAGAAGAAACAGAAGCTGATGTTGTTTTGGCTCTCGACCTTTGCGCCCTGACAGTAAGAAGACTGTCCTGTAACCAGGAAGAAATGGTGTGATGTTAAAAAGTAGAGATAACTGAAACCACATTTCTGGAATGAGGCCCATCTAATATTCTGTTTCAAAATAGTTTTTTTTTCAGTTGTGAAAAGCTTGGCCTTGTTTTTATTTAACATTTAATTGCAGCCTTTCCATGTCTGTGAGTGTGATGCTTTGTAGATGCCACAAAGAGGACATTAAACACTAACCTGGTTAAGCTGCTGTGCTGTATTTTTCCTTCCACACTGAGGAGTACTTCCTCCGCCCTTATAGCGCAGCAGCATATCTCCACCTTGGTTGAACTCCCATGCATTGCTGCGCCCTCTTCTCCCCTGACAGCTTTTCAGAAGCTCTCTGGTCTTCAGGCACAATTTCCTCCCAACAGCTCCGCCTCCTTGACCCGTCCTGGGTGCCTTCATGCCCCACCTGGACCGGAACAACTTCTGCAGCTTGCTCACCCCCACCTCCTGCACCATCTGAGTAAACCCTCCCCGCCCTCTCTCTCCTGCTCTTGCTCGAGGTCTCCTGGGTCTCTTCTCACCTCTTGTCCCGGCTCTCTTGGCACCTCTGACCCCAGCTCCCGGCCTCCTCCCTGCTCCCCCCCTGCAGGACCCCTCCTCTTTGTCAGGATTCAGGAAGAAGCTGATGAATTCTGGGATGTTACCTTGAAACTGTTTGAACTGCTCGCCCTCCCATTCATCAGGCCCCACGATGTCTCGGCCATCCCAGCAGCTCTGAGGGTCAGCAGCATGGAGGTTTGTTTGGCTCAAGAAATGAGGGCGAGGTGGGGGGGCAGGTGTGTACGGCTGTGGCACAACAGTAAAAGAAGTGCCTACAGCTTCTGTGGATTCTGGTACAGAGGCTACAGGAGCAGCAGACAGTTGAGGTATTTGGTTTTCATTTGGAGGGTAGATGAGAGATATGGGGACAATTTGAGAGGGAACAACAAGAGGATTTGCGAGATTCTGGAGCGTACCCATATCAATGGTCTCAAATGGTGCTGCTGGGTAAGCGGGAGAATTTGTGTTTACCTGCAGCTCCTCTGTCTGAGTCCAAATGTCTTTTCCATGATCTGATAGGGTCTCTTTCCACAGAAAAGTGTTCCCAGCCCTCACCTCTCTCCTCCACCTGTCCTGTCTCCCCTCACTCTCAGGAGGCTCCATTTGCACTCCAACCTCTGTGTGTTGCATGGCTCTGTCCCTGCTTTTACACTCTCTATTTGTCACCTCCACTAGCCCATGGATGCCCAGCTTGGCTGCAGCAGAAATAGCCTCTTCTTTCTCCTTCTCACCTTCCCCGTTCATCTCTCCTGAGTACAGAAGTTTAACCAAGTGGAGCAGCGTGCTGGCGCCCAGAGTTTGAAACTCCAGGAGCCGGCTCTGCCCTGCAGGTGGCGTCCGCATAGAGGACAGAGCAGCAGAGATGTGTGGACTGAGAGCGGAGAGAATACAACTGTGTGCAGGCACTGATACACCTGCAAGTCAGGGAAGATGTCAGAAACAACAACGGAAAATAGGCAACCATTAATAACTGTGTAATTTTGTGTGTGTCATACCTTCTGCATTCAGCAGAGTGTCACAGAAATGGCTATGCTGCTGCTGTCTCTGCAGCTCAGTGAGAAGGAGGGTTTCATACCCCAGTTTTTGGTAGCACCACATTTCCCCATCCACTTTAAAAGAGGGGGAGACAGGGGAACACAGGGTGAATAAACAGGGGTGACTTATATTCTTATAATCTTTCATCAAAGACAACAATACTGTGGGCAAAAATGCATTTTTTAAGTATAAGGAGAATTTATATTGTAATAAGAAAATTTCATTCACACATGAAAACAGATTTTTGAGGCGGAGATGCCAGTGAAGTTAATAATAATAACTGCATTCACAAGGAAGGGTGAATTATTATTTGTATTTGTGCACTACTTTTTCTAATTAGTCTGAATTCGGTATAGTATTTATCTAATACAGCCCCAATTGCAAAAATGTTAGGACACAGAGTAGAATATAAATTAAAACACAATTCATTGATTTGCAAATCTAATAAAGCAGTATTTTATTCGCAAAACAACACAGAAAACATGTCAGATGTTGAAAGTGAGACATTTTACTATTTCATGAAAAATATTAGCTCATCTTCAATTTGATGGCAGCAACACATTTCAAAATGTTTGGACAGGGCCATGTTTACCACTGTGTAGCATCCCCTCTTCTTTTAACAACAGTCTGTAAACATCTGGGAACTGACGAGACCACCTGCTAGACCTTTGGGAGAGGAATGTTGTCCCATTCCTGTTTGAGGCAGGATTCCAGTTGTTCAACAGTCCTTGGTCTTCTTTGTTGTACTTTGCATTTCATGATGAGCCAAATGTTTGCAGTTCTACTATGAAGCCATGTTGTTGTAATAGCTGCAGTATGCAGTTTAGCACTGTCTTGCTAAATCATTAAAGGCATTCTCTGAAAACGTCATCTGGAGGGGAGCATATGTTGCTCTAAAACCTGTATATATCTTTGAGCACTGATGGCGCTTTTCCAGATGTGCAAGTTGCCGGTGCCATAGGCACTAATGCACCTCCATACTATCAGAGACGCAGGCTTTTGAAGTGAACACTAATAAGAAGCCGGATGGTCCTTTCTATCTTTAGTTCAGACGACGCGTCCTTGATTTCCAAAAAGAATTTCAAATTTAGGTTTGTCTGACCACAGAAGCATTTTTACTTCAATTCAGTCCATTTTTTAAATGAACTTTGGCCCAGAGAAGACGGTGGCATTTCTGTATCACATATATGGCTTCATCTTTGCATGACGGAGCTTTAACCTGCATTTGAGCATGGCACGGCCAACTGTGTTCACAAACAGTGATGTTTAAATGTGTTCCTGAACCCACGCATTGATTTTCATGACAGAATTATGTGCAGTGCTGCCTGAGGGCCTGAAGATCACCAGCATCCAACACTGTTTTTCAGCTGTGTCCCATGCACACAGAGATGTCTCCAGATTCTCAGAATCTTTTGATCATATTATGTACTGCAGATGATGGAATATTCAAAGTCTTTGCAATCTTATGTTGAGGAACATTATTCTGAAATTGCTCCAACATTTGTAAACGCAGTTTCTAGAAGATCGCTGAACCTCTCCCCAACTTTTTTGAGACGTGTTGCTGCCCTTAGCTTTAAATTTCTCCACATATTACTGCTGCTTTTCTTCTTTTATGTCTGCAGATTCATAGTTTTATTATTATTATTATTATTATTATGGATTCATTTTAACAGGTACACATCAGGAATTTGTCTGACCCAAAACGACTACAGGTATTGTTCTGTTGGAAGTTTTTCTCCCTATGTGAGCTTTTTCAGTACACTTTTTGTAAACTTGTTGCTGGACTAAGAATAAAGAATAAATACTCTGAGCATATTTAAGATGCTGTCACGTGGCTGCAGCAGGAATAAAATATCAAAGCACACCTGCAGGTCAACAACAGAGGATTAGTTAGCAGTGAACAGCAAACAGACCACACAGAGAGTTGTAATGTAGTCATGACAGACCACCTGTTAGTTAATATGTCACAAACAGCACAATATCTAGTCTAAATATCTGCTGGGTTTAAACCGCACTCTCCTGGCGGGCTAATTAAGGCTGCCCTCAAAGGCTGGGAGCTCAGAGTCAACCTTCACTTTACTCACCGTCTGCAGGTCTCCTTCGATCCCACGTCAAAGAAATAAAAGCGTTTCGTTTTTAAAAATATACGTTACTAAATAAATATAATGCTCAATATTTTGTTTTGTTGTTTTTTTAAATTTTTTGTCCGATTTAGTGAGGTCAGCGCGGTGACCCGAGGGAGCAGTACGTCGTAAGTCTGTCACTTCGCCGCCAGGGGGCAACGGCGACGCTCCACAGCTGCCACGAACGGCACATTAAAGGACTGTCAGCCAAAGATCACACAAACGGCACTAAACGAGAGCGTTCACTGCTGGCACTTCAGTAGTCGGAATAAAATATGCTGGAAGCTAGCTGAACTTTATAGATGCAGAATCAGTAATGAGTACACATACAAGATTATTTTATATCATTTACAGTTTATTCGTCAAATCTACTTTGCACTTAGTGTCCAGTTTGTTAGAAACACATCACTAAAACTTATCTTTTTACAGTAGCCCAGCAGTAAATCTTACATCCATCAAAAACGTAATGTTCAGCCACTTTAGTGAGATGTTTGTGGAGCTTTGTGGTAATTTTAAAGAGATTTTACAGTTAAATTGGATTACATTATACACTATATGGCCAAAAGCATTGGGCTACCTACACATTACACCTACAAGAGCTTTTATGACATCCCATTCTAAATCAAAAGGCATTATTATGTAATTGCCCCCGTCCCTTTGTAGCTCTAACAGCTTCCACTCTTCTGGGAAGACTTTCTACAAGATTGGGGTGTGTCTGTGGAAATTTTTGCCCATTTATCTAGAAGAGCATTTGTGAAATCATACAATAATCTGAGGGACTGGCTCACATTCTGCATTCTAGTTCATTCCAAAGGTGTCAGGTGGGGTTAAGGTCAGGGCTCTGGCTGGGCCAGTCAAGTTCTTCCACACCGGACCTTGCTTTGTGCACTGGGGTACAGTCATGCTAGAACAGAAAAGGGCCTTCACTAAGCTTTTCCCACAAAGATGGAAGCATAAAATTGTCCAAAATGTTTTGGTAAGCTGAAGCATTAAGATTTTCCTTGACTGAAACTAAGGGGCCCAGGCAAACCTGAGAAAAATAACCCAATAGAATTATCCCTCCTCCACCAAACTTTACAGTTGGCATCATGCAGTCAGGAAGTTACTGTGCACTTGACATTCAACAAACTAAGACTCATCCATCAGGCAGCCAAATAGAGAAGCATGATTCATCACGTTACAGAACACATTTCTGCTGCTCCAGAGTCCAGTGGTGGCATGCTTTATATCACTCCATCTGATGCTTCACATCTTCCTTGTTGACGTAAGGCTTGCATGAAGGTACTCAGCCATGGAAATCCATACCATGAAGCTCCAAGCCACACAGTTTTTGTGCTGATGTTAATGCCAGATGAAGTTTGGAACTCTGGCATTCATTTCTGGAATATCCAGGAAAGAAGAAATTTCCTGAACTGACTTGTTGCAATGGTGGCATCCTATTACAGTACCACACTGGAACTGACTGAGCTTTTTTAAAACAATCCATTCTTTCATAAATGTTTGTAAAGGCAGACTGCATGGCTATGTGCTTATACACCTGTGTCAATGGGCCTGAATGAAACATTATGAAACGTCATCCCGCTACACAGTTTTTGTGCTGATAGTAATGCCAGAGGAGGTCTGCAACTCTGCAGTTATTGAGTCAGAAGAGCACTGGTAACTTTTGTACAACACTCAACAACCCCATTTTGTAGACTTGTGTGGTCTGCCGCTTAATGGCTGAGTTGCTGTGGTTTGTAAACATTTCCACGTTCCAGTAATATCACTAACAGTTAATTGTGGTATATTTCGTGAACTGACTTGTTGCAACAGTGCCATCCTTTAACAGTACCATGCTTGAATTCCGTGAGCTCACAAACATTTGTAAAGGCACACTCCATGGCTACGTGCTTGATTTTATACACCTATGGTGATGAGACTGAACAAAATGCCTCATTTCAATGATTAAGAGGTGTGACACAATACTTTTGTCACTTTTTGTCTTTTCTTTTGTTTAGATTCAGCGCTCCTCAGTGACTCCAGTTTTCTTTAAGGGAGTATTTAAGCATGAATCTTCCAAAAAGAGTTAAAAAGACTTAGTTTTCTGCTCCCACAAAAGGACACTCTCTCATTTACCAAATAAGTAACTGGTAATACTGTGTCTCAGCATTCTGGCATGTTTTTTTTTCTAAATATGTCAAAAAATACACTGCCTCTGAAACTTGAAAATAGTCTTTGAAATAAAAACACAAGAATACTTTCACAGAAGTTTCCCATACTGAAAAAATGCCTATGCTTTTAACCACGTCTGATGACCCTAGTTCAGTTGTTATCACGTGACATAACATTTTAGTCTCTCTATTTATCTGTGTGTGAAGTGTAGTTCAACATTTTAAAGTGACACAGTATGGTTAAAAAAGTCTCCATACAGAGATAAAATAATAATAACAGATTAAATAATAACAGTTATTACTCATCTCTGCCACAGTCTGACTGGTAAATCATTTAAAGGAGCAATCTTGGATGGCATGCTACTCAGTAATATGACTAAACACATTAAAAGACATTATTTTTATCCACCTCTAGGCTATAAAGTTTTTACTCAGTTAGCAGTCTGCTTTTAATCTTATATCCCCTTGCTTTTTAAGCATATGTACAGTGATAGCAATGATCACAAAAGAGCATTGAGTGGTGAGAGGTGGGATAA
Organism: Etroplus canarensis; assembly: GCA_015106775.1. NCBI lineage: Eukaryota > Metazoa > Chordata > Actinopteri > Cichliformes > Cichlidae > Etroplus > Etroplus canarensis. The sequence goes on along the minus strand of VUQH01033814.1, from coordinate 41,194 downwards.
TCTAACACACATGCTCATGTGTGCACAAACAGGGTTTTTGTCTCATACCAGCAACAAATAGATCCTAGTCCAAAGCATTTCATGATGAAGCAACGAGGAACAAAATTAATAGTTTTTTCTTAGTCAAAAAGTGAACTCTGCTGTTAAGCTGAGGTTAATACACAAGGTTAACAGGCTTCAGCGGTCTGAAACAGGCGATTCAAGCTGGTATCATTCAAAGTTACATTCTTTAGAGTAATACATTTCCTCTGAGTGCTTCCTGGACAGTGTTTGAATAGATATGGAATAGTAACACAAATCAGGACAAAGAAGTGAAGTGTAAAGTTGGAACATAACCGCATTTTTCCAATCCAGCCTGCAGAAAGGTTCAGAAAAAGAGTGTTTGCTAATAGGTTAATGTCAGTCATCACAGAGAGAAATGCAGACCCAACATTTTGTATAATCAGTGCTTTACTGTACACATTAGATACATTTTCTGATTTAAAAAGTGTATAAAACCTGTGTGATTTATACATTCTGAAATATCTTTAAGTTTTAATTAACAGAAAACTAGAAATCTCCCAAAAGTATTCCTTTTGTGTAAAAATCAGTGCTGTTTAAAATGTTATATCACTCTGTTTTATAATAGAAAGAAAGACAAGAGAAAACAGATTAATTACTTATTTTTGTCCTTAATTTTGGAGGAATCTGATTCAGCTGCACCTAGAGGAGAAAAATCCATTTTCATCCAGCATTATATTTAATTTTACAATCCAGACTGGGGCCTGGTTAAAAAGGGCACAGAATGTCCATGGGAAATTTATTGGTCAAATATTGGTCTGTGCTCTTTTAATCCAAGAACTGCTGTGGTCCCCATGGTGTCCTTATTTTCTGTATTCAAAGAGAAAGCAAACCGTTTTCCAGTTCACGTTGTCTCATTGTCTCTCTGCAGGTCTACATGGACTCCCTCAAATGATGAGGAGAGGAGCAGGCTGAAAGATGTGGTAGGGGGCGGCGTATCCTCTTGTGGTGGAGTTGGTCGAGGCCAGCGTTCATTAAATTTGACAAAGAAAAGCGGATCTTTGAAGGGCCCCCCATAGATGATGGCTTGCATCAGGTAGACAAGGGCCACAACCATGGAGCTGATGAGGAAGAAGGGGATGAAAGGCCTCAGGTGATGCCAGGCCACCCCAAGCCCATATCCTAGGCCACTGAGCCCATCCTGCTTGCCAGTGTGGGAGGTGTGGCGGGAGGATTCTGGGGCTGGAGTACATTCAGGGGACTCATCATCATTTGAAGAGGATGGACCAGGGACGCTGAGTGTATCCATGAGCCAAAACAAAGTTGTTCCTTTGCTGTAACTGTTTATATTCACTTATAGCCACAGGTAGTCCTCGACAAATCGGCTCCAGGTACTAAAGCATAAAGCCACACATAACCTCCCAGTGGTGTGGTTTCCCTACCTTGTTATCTGTCCCTGTTGTGGGCTCACTGCGGTGAATCCAGTGCTACATTCCTCACAACAGTCATTCCTCTCCGATAAAGTACTGTATTCCTTTGGTCCTTGCCATGTTTTTTCCTGTGATACGGTGTGCTGGAGTTATATGTCGCTGCTTCTACTTGAGCTTTAGAGAGAGTTAGAGAGGAAACGAAGAACAGCAGGGGAGCCCTAAATAGAAATGACACCAAATGACAGGACACCGTGAAGGAGAGGGGGAGAATCTGCTGCGTTTGGTAGTCTCAGGTTTAAAGAGGGGTGTGTGTGTCTGTACCCGCTGCACAGGTTACAAGTATTACACATACTCCGTGACTAACACAGACAGGCGCACATCTGAGTCAGATATCTGCTTGTAACAGCTGTGCCTGTGCAGTTTATTACAGCTCTAATAATATAGCTCTAACAGAGAAGTTCACCTCTAAGCTTTTTTATTCCCTACATAAATGTTCACGTCTTCTCAAGGCTGCAACAAGGTTTCAGATATTATATCAGGTTATGTGTCCTTTAATTTACATTTCCCAACATGAATGAAGGGCCTACTAAATTAAGCAGTGGAACTTTACAGGGCTCAATGTCTAAAGGATAGATTTACTTTTTCCCTCCTCCAAGTATGTCTTAAAGCAATACTTGTATATCAACATGAATGTTTCAGAAGCCAGTTTGTTACTATAACTTTCATTTCTGAATATAAGGCATGAGGAAAAGTCTCTCCAATCATGATAAGTGACTAAAATGGATAAAATATGGGTAAAAATACAGATCAACTTAATCTATAAATAGCTTCAGCTGTTTGAGTTAGACAAACTGAATCACTAACAATCTTTGTAGAAGAAGACTTCTTTTATGATCTCTCTTTTGGAGTTCAGGAAGTAAATAAAATCAGTAAATACTGTGCTAAAAAGGTTGCAACTATCCTTTTATTATAACCTGGAAACCAGCTGGTGAGTGGTCAGATGGTGGTCAGATTGGGTTTATTAGGTGATTATTTGATTAGATTCAAATTAAATGAGAACACTTAGAAAAAAATTCCTGAAAAAAATGTATATTTTATAGTTTGTACCCACCCATCCATCTTCTTCATCACTTTTTCAGTTCTGGGTCACGGAGAGATGGAGCCTTTCCCAGATGTCATTAGGCGACAGGTGGCGTATACCTTGGACAGTTTGCCAGTTTATCACAGGTCTTTGGACCCTTATACCAGTAGATCCATAAGTTTTGGGAAAATGACTCTTCTTTGTAATTTTGCCTCTGTGCACCACCACAATGGATTTTAAAATCAAACAGTCAAGATGTGATTGAAGTGCTTGAACTTTTATTTTTTATTTAAGGGGTTTGGCAAAATATTGGGTTTAAGAATTACAGCCATTTTTATACTTTGAGAGGGTCAAAAGGGACAACTTACTGCCAAGCAGTTCCATGGCCAGGTGAGGCCTGTTCTCTTGTTATTCCAAACTAAGCACACAAAAGATCCAGAGTTGATTCCCAGTGTTGACCTCACATTTGGTAGCTGCTCACTGAAACTCTCAAAATGACATCCAAAGAGATGTTGATGCAGGAAGTTTTCATTAGGCTGAAAACCCTAAATAAACCCATTAAGCAAATAGGAAACACTTTAGGAGTAACCAAAACAACAATCTGGCACAGCCTTAAAAAGAAGGAATGCACTGGCCTGTTCAGCAACACAGAAAAGCCTGGAAGACCACGGAAGACGTCTAAAGCAGATGATCTCAGAATTCTTTATTTGTTAAGAAAAACTCTTCACAATATCTAGCCAAGTCAAGAACACTCTCAAGGAGGTGGGTGTATCTTTGTCAAAGTCTACAACAAGGTGCAAACCACAGGTTACACTTAAGAACAAAAAGGTCAGATTAGATTTTGACAAGCGACATTTAAAAAAAGCCTACTCAATTCTGGAAAAAACTATTTGTACAAACCAAGCTGAACTTTTACCAGAATGATGGGGAGAGAAATGGATAAGCGAAGAAACAGCTAGTGATCCAAAACATACCACACCATGTGTCAAACATGATAAACGCAATGTTATGGCATAGACATGCATGGCCTGATTAATTGAAGAAGTGACTGCTGACAGAAGCAGCAGGATGAATTCTGAAGCATACAGGGCTATACTCTAGGCTCAGATTCAGCCAAATGCAGCAAAACTTATCAGATGATGCTTCACAGAGCAAATGGATGCAAATGACCCGGTGCGTACTGCAAAAGCAATCCAAGAGTTTCTCAAGCAGAGAAATTGGATATTCTTCAATGGCAGTCAGTTGCCTGATCTCAATCTAACAGAGCAGCTTTTCAGTGACTTAAGGACAAAACTGAAGGCAGAGAGAACCACAAATGAATAGAAACTGAAGGTAGCTGCAGTAAAAAGCTGGCAGAGCATCTCAAGGAAGGAAACAGTATTTGGTGATTCAGTGTCTATGGGTTCTATACATCAGGCAGTGCTTGACTCATCCAAGTATTAAAAAACAATCATTATGTTAAATTATCTCATTTCTTTTGAGCCTCTATAAAAGTGCGGTAACAGATAAACCCCTAGAATTAAAGCTTGAAATCCAGACTTTGATAACATATTTACCGATTTAAAAACCACTGTGGTGTGGTGGTCTAAAGAGGCAAAATTACAAAAAGGTGCCATTATCCCACAACGTATGAACTTAACTGTATTTAACTTTAGTATTAACTACTGATGAATGGTCAGATTGATACATTTGTTAGATTAGATATTGCATGATTTAAAAATCAGAAATAAAGTCTATCCCAATTGGCCAGGTTGACAATCCAGGTCTTTCTTACTGTTTTATATAATTTTAAATACTCATTGCAAATCAGGCCTTGCCCTCAATATTGTTTGAGCTCTAATAAATATAACTAAAGAGATGTTTCTGAAGTATGACAATGTTGATACACATCTGAATTGGGGTTCCCCCAGTCTTATTTTTCCTTCATACTCAAGACAGATTTGAATATCAATGGAGTGCATAATGAGTAACTACCCTTGCAAACAAGACCCCTCAATTAGCACTTTAAAAGTGACAATATGAAGAACACGTGAAAAAAAAATGACAACATTAAACACAGGACAAAAAATGTAAATACAGGTGTTGATCAAACTGTGGTTCACAATCTGACTTTTTGTAGGCAACCACCAAAAAACAGATTCAACAGTATTAAATAATCCTAAATCGTATTTACCTGGCTTATGTAGTAGCTACTACCATCTACAAGCATGTGAACTTCTTTTACTCATTGAGTTAAAACATGGCCTCACTGGTTGTGACTTTGCATCTTGTATATTAAATTTAAGGTTAATTCTGTGTCACAGGCCAACACATACACATCATAGCCTGACTAATATCAAACTTTCACACTCTGACATCCACTCAAAGCCCTCGTGATCTAGCAGCTGCTTCTCGGCCTGTCCGGGATGCATTTCAGATGCGTTGCATTCTGGAAATGCCAGAGACTTTCATGTTCACGAACAACCCTTGCTGTGTTCCTTTGACGTGTCAGAAACTAAACATACACATACACACTTGCAGGACGCTATTCTCTGTCAGCATGCTGCTGAATGTGTAACCAGAGACAACAGAAAAGCTGAGAATGTCAACGCTTATCTGTCTTCAGCTTGCTTTAACACGAGATGTGAGCACAGTTTGAGGTCTTAAGAGATTAATGTGTTTGTAGTTTAAAAGGTTTTGCCAGCAGCAAGCACTGATATTTCAATCCAAAGAAAAAAAGATAATGGAGCAAAGCGAATAGCAAACATAGCGTCAAGTTTGAGCATTTGCTTTGACAAGAGCGACGGGATGAAATTACACAGACTGCCTCTCTTTAATTAGACATGTTTATCTACATGATACAGAAAGATGAGTTCTTCCCCACCTCAGCACACATCTATATCAATTACACATTACCAAATCTTGTCTAAGAAAAGATCTTTATTTATAAAAACAGTATTACCAGTTACATACATCACTGAAAAAAGCAACTTCTCAGAGCCAAGGCAGGTATGAATGGTACATCAGAATTTTACATGGATAGGCAACAGTACAAATATACTATGTGTATGAAGATTTTAAAAAAACAAAACGATGATTGGTCTCTTTTGTCTTTACAAACAACTCAGCTGTAAAAGTGGGATTATAAAGTCGAACACATTGCATAATGCTCTCATCCACCACTCTCTTACATAAAAATTGAAAAAAATAAAAACAGACACAAAGGGAAAAACAAACATCAAAAAGGTCAAAATGTGCCATTTGTCTCACTCCCAATTTTAAATTCTATCAGTATCTCTCCCAAGCTCTTAAAACTCGAGTCTCCTCTGAGTAAAGAAGCCTTCCAAATGGGTTTTTCTGCAGCACAAATTTTGCATTTAAATTTATCCCAGAGTCACTCCAGTTGCTCCAAAAAAAGGAAACCACTGGATAGGTTGTGTCTATATAATCTATTGCAGAAGAGGCAGGAATGGTTAAGACCTTCTGAAGCTGTATGTCTAAATATTTCAGTGGTTTAGTAGTGTTTGTTCACAGCTTCGCATCTCAGTACCAAGTTTATTGTGTTGTACGGGTTTAGTTGACTAAACCCAGACAGGAAAATCCCAAATAAAGTAGCTCAAATCCTCATGCTTTTCCATTTGGGATGTATCAAAAAGGTTTAGAAATTAAAGTATCGAACACAAATAAGGAACATAAAACTATGTATAAAAAAAGCTTCCTCACAGGAAGAGGGGCACACAATAAAAACAGACAGTGTGACTTATGGAATAATCAACGTGGTGTCTTTTGGGTCAACACACACTCATTCAAAAAGGTCCATATTCATTTTCCATGCGCGCACACACACGCCCACAGGTTTACTGTATGATAAATATACACACACCTGCCCTTTCTTCATCCCAAATGAGAGAAAATAACTCTAGACAGGAAAATAACTCCTATATAAACAACATTCTCAATCTACAGGGCGGGCTGTCGGTGTGTGTCTCAACTTCCCAACAATCCCAGTACAGGGATGATTTAAATTAATGAGCCAAAACTAATGCAGTCACCCCCTTTCTTATTATATACAGTATATACCCCTACTTAGACATCTAAATACAAACTCATTTGAATGCAGGTGTTGGCAGTAACATGACAAAATTTCCCAAAAAATGTTAACAGCAAGAAAAAAAACAAAAGCAAGGAGGAGGACAACATCAGAATTAAATGATTGTCAACAAAGGTGACTGGCTTTACAGAAGAATTATAATTTATAAACGGAATATATTTCTGCTGCTACAGTTGAAGGAATTAATAAAAAGCGTGTGTCTTTATGCATGTGTTGCACAAAACTATGGCCTGCAACACAGCCACTTTCTTTGGATGCCAACCCTCATCTTTTGATCCCATCTGTGTGGTGAGAGAGAAAGAGAGGAAGAGAGAGAGGAGAGGGAGAGAGTCTGGATCTTCTCTCCTCAGTAGCAGTGGTAGGGCAGAGACGGCCCAGTCTGGGTGATGCACACTATCAGTTTTTCTGGAGAAACAGAGGGGAAAAAAATATTAAACCAGAATAAAACGTAAAAAAGAAAATCACAAGAGTAAAATATGGCTGATTTCCACAACAAACAAAGAAGCAAAACAAAGACTTATGTGGTATAAGTATGGCCCGCTGAACACTAGTGATGTCACAATAACCAACCCTTAATAGTACTTGTAACAGCTGACTGAGACTGAATTGAGGTTAAATTCCTGTATACAAAATGTCTCCAAAAACTATTTTACATGCTACTGTTATTATGTTTTACGAGATTAAATAAAAAATTTTTTTTTATCTTGCTGGAAAACTGTCCTGCAAATGAAATTATTTCACTACATACTGAAAAAAAAAACCCATCTTCAGAAAGTTATGTTGAGGTCAGAATCATCCGTTCATGGCCTTAAATGATAAAGGCTGTACTCTCTCTTTTTGATTTGTCATGTGTCTAACTTCAATACACAAAAAATGCCCACCAATTCTGGTAATGTAATTACCAACAAACTAAATGCGATGCCTTTTGCTAGCAAAAGACACTTAATATCTCCCAGACATGGCCCTATGGAATAACCCAGATCAGATCTGGGTAAACTCAAAACAAGCTGATGTGCTGAAGGTCTGATAGTTCCTCATGATTACTGTACATTACTCATGGAATCAGGGGCTTAAAAAAAATAATCCTGATTTACACCTGGAGCTGATTCAGATTAATTTTATTTTTACATGGTAAATATGAAAGTAGAAACTCAAGAACTCTGTAATGAGTTATTGCTATAGTGTAGCAAATTTCTACGCCGGAAGTGATGCGACCAGGTATAACTATTTATTAGTGCTGCTAATAAATTGCCTTCTTTTTTGTTACTTTCCTCACATCCTCAAAAAAAAACAAACAAAAAAAAAAAAAACACCAAAGTAACCCATTTATAGGGATGTCACCTGAACCGATACTCATCACTTTCGATACCAAAATTTTGAAAATGCAACAGCCCTTTTTTTGAAGTAACGCAGGTACAGTAGTATTCTGTCTTGCTTCTACTGACTTTCATTCCTCTTCTTTCCCGTGCATACCACCACATCTCCAGGCTCTCCTCCACCTGCTCCCTACTCTCACTTCAGATCACAGTAAAACTTTTTCATTGCCAGAATGTAATAAGGAAGTAAGGCTCGCTTACCAAACTTAAATTTGAATGAATTAGCCAATTCTAGCTTGTTTGCAGCTTACATAGTGCTCATCTGTGAAATTACTCCACCACAAAAAGGACAAAAAGCATCATAAATTCATTTTGACTCAGGTCTGTTGGAAATTACTTCCTGGAACGAGGCTAAAAACTTCACTCATCTTTGTTCACATTCGCAAAAATAGTTGGTTCTTTCATTCAGATGATGATCTCACATTTATCAAACTAATCCTTAATCGGACAGAGTAACTGCGAGGTGTTGTAGATGTAGGATTGTGCTTCTGTATCCATAGTGTGCCAGCTATACACTCTACACCTTAGAGGCTTTTGCGGTGTTGTGCCAAGTTTGTATTTTTGTGGGTTATGAGAAATACAAGGGGTGTGTGAAAGAGTGAGCTTACATGCGCTTTGGATGCGAAAGTTGTATGTCATACATTTTAAAGTTTACTGCATCTTGCCTTGCACTTTATCAAGAAGCTAACTTGATGGGGGGGAGAAAATAACGTGTGCGTGTATGTTAAGATTTTACGTGTTTACAAGGGTTTTTTAAATTGATTTAATTAATGAAATAATTTTATTTATGACAAATGTATATGGGCAAAAGTGTTTGGACAAAGTGTAATATATCTAACCAATCGTAAAAGAATGACAAAAATATGGAGATATATACACAAATGTTTATTACATTACATTCGTGGTTTTACAGTTATTCCCACAGCAGCCTGAGACCATTTGATGGTGATTGTGTCATTTTTAAGACCACAGCACTGTTGTTAAACCATCCTTATGCTAATTGGTATGCTATTCAGAATTCAAAGAGAGTAATGTTAAAGTTGTTATAACTTTGAACCAAAGTTATTTAAATTCTCCAATGTTATTTAAAGACTACTAATGAATCATACAGAAAAAGATCTACAGCTTGTGTTAGGCCTTTTTTTGTGTATAACTTTTTGATTTGTTTGTTGTGCTGAAAATGACTGCAAAGATGTTGGGGAACATAATATATGGAAGCCATTTTTGGACAAGTTGTTGCCTATTTATTGCTCTTTTAATCAATTATTTCCTAGTTTGTTTGTTTTTTTCCTTTACAAGCATTTTGGGTTTTTTTTTTTTTTCCAAGTGTCATGGACTGAAATTCTTCTTAAGCAGTTACCTGGAGCTAAGAAAAATGTCACTGGAGGACCTGAAATGATTCCAGATTACAAACACTCAACCATGTTTGTACAACAGTATTTCCATAGATGACATTTGTGAACGCACCCCTGATCTGAACAGCATATATATCAAGACTGTGTGCGCAATGCTGGAAGTCAGACTAGATGTTGCACGACCTTGTACATTGCGAGGTGTTTTATTGTGTTATTGTGTGCAGTTTGTAACAAAAGACAAAGTCAGTGCAACCCTCTGGAGATTAAATGAATTATTGAAGTGTGAAGCTTGTGTCTGCTTGTCATTTTTTGATAACTGACATTAAAAACATACATTTCTGTTGCTCTTGCTGCTTTAGGTGTGTATCTTGCAGGTGGCGAGAAGAGTAAATACCTTTGTGTGCTTCAGTCGGTGTACATTGTATGGACAATTTTATTTGGCCACATACGCATTACACCTACAGGAGCTTTAATGGCATCCCATTCTAAATCCAGAGGCACTGATGTGAAGTTGGCCCCCATTGGTGCTAGAACAGCTTTGACTCTCCTGGAAAGGCTTTCTACAAGATTTTGGAGTGTGTCTGTGGGAATTTTTGCTCTTTAACTGAGAAGAGCATTTGCCTACATTGGCACAGTGCAGTCAGGTAGGTAACATTTTTCTGGCGGTCACCAAACCCAGAGTTGTACATCAGACTGCCAGATAGAGAAGCGGGAACAAAGAAAGTTTCTACTCCTCCAGAGTTCAGTGGCAGTGTGCTATACAAATTTTCTTTGAGAGATGGTGGGTTAACTTATGCTATATGGTCAAAAGTATTGGGCCACACCTCTCAGTCATTGAATTCAGGTGTATTAAATCAAGCACCTAGCCATGCAGGCTGCCTTTACAAACATTTGTGAAAGAATGGGTCATTCTAAAGTAATAGGATGTCACCATTGTGACAAGTTAGCTGGTGAAATTTCTTCCCTCCTAGATATTCCACAATCAGCTGTAAGTGGTCTTATTGCAAAGTGAAACCACAGCTACTCAGCCACGAAGTGTCTGACCGTGTGAAGTTAGTCTGATCACTGAGTGCTTAGGCACATAATGCAATAAAAAATTCTTTGACTTAATAACTGCAGAGTTCCAAACTTCTGGTGTAACATCAACACAAAAACTGTGTGCTGGGAGCTTCATGTCCAAGAAGATGTGTACAAGCCTGACATTGCCAAAAATCGGTAAAGTGGTGAAAAGCGCAACTCCACTTGACTCGGGGGCAGCGGCAGCAACAAGTCTGGGTTTGTCAAAAGCCAGGAGAATGTTACTTGCCCTACTGCACTGTGCCAAATAATGACCTGATGAAGGCGACAGGCCAAAACGCATTGGTCAGTTGATAAAGTTCTTTACACCGAAAGTGTTGCTGGAGCTTTATCCTCAGATTCTATGCTCTTCTCTGTGTACCTGGGAAGCAGATGAAGTTGTGCCAGAAACCTCTGCATTGTGCCAGCTGTAAAGTTTAGTGGAGGAGGGATAAAGCTATGGGATTGGCCAGAAAAGCAAACGATGGATTTAGTACCACAGCTGAGGTATCTCAAATTTGTAACTACACTTTGAATTAGCACCAGATACCATGGAAGTTGAGAAAATGCAAACGGCACATCTAACAAACATCTCTGCTGTAACCTTAACAAGTCCTTACATATATAAGACAGCAACTGTAAATTTTGGTTTGGAATTTAATTAATGTTAAACTCTGTTTAATCTTTTCCATGGAACATAACCATGTTTAAATACTGATACAATTCAATCTTAGTTTTAACTTGTCTTATTAGTCACACTTGCTTTAAAAATTAGCCCACATGCTGTATGTTCTTTCTTTGGTTGTAGTAAAGCTGGTCAGTAATACTGTGTAGGCTGCACTCACAGATGTTCAATAGGCTTATAATGAAAACAATGTGTGGAAATACAATTTAAGTATGACTCATAAACTAAAGGCTAATCCAACCTAAACTGTTTTGTTTACAGCAGCCGCCTGTAGCACCAGTGGATAGTCTAATGACTCATTATAGGCTTTTAAATAAATCATTAATCTTTCTGCTTACAGCCCAGGGAACCTGTGATGGATATCAAGTCTTTATATCATTGATCCAGCCATTTATCTGCAAGGATTTTACCTGACAGTGGTAAAATGCCACCAGTTTGTACAAGTACAAAAAACCCTGATAGAAACCTAGAAGTAGAAATGGACATAGAAAAGTCTTTATTTCTTATACTGAAGTTACATCTTTGTCTGTATATTTGGCAAGAAAACAAAGCTGAAATCTATATATGTCAGAAATAAATATTTTTCTATGTTATGAAGATTTGCTTTCATTAAACTTGTTTTCTATTTCTGAATCAGAAAAATTCAGCTCCTTGTCACTCAAGATCTGGCATGTCTTCGTATCCTTCCTGTTCCTCCTGTCTCCTCTGCTCTTCAAGCTGCTTCTTCTCCTCCTCTGCCTTGATTCTCTCCTCCAACACCCTCTTCATCTCCTCCTCGACCTCCTTCCTCTTCAAATTCTGCATCTCTCCCTCCTCATCCTTGTTCTGATTTCTGTAATCCTCTTTCTTTTTATTCTGCGGTGTGTCGTAAGTCCACTCATCATCCGAGTCACTGATGTCGTCATCATCAATGTCCCAGTCAGGCTGATATGTCTCAGTGGGTTCAATGAAGGGGTCCTCTATAGGCTCTGGCTCAGGTTTGTAGTTTGGGTCCTCTAGTTTCCCCCAGGCCACCTCGTCGGCCTTGCGGAGGTTGATCTCCACTTTAGATGGGACCATATTGACCGAGCTCTTTTTCACATTGATCACCTAAAAGCAAAATCCAAGCGTTGGAAGGAACACATTTACTTCTGCTTTATACTTGTCCTTCACAAACTTGAAAACAAACCAAAAAAACCATATAATGAACTTATGACCACAAATGCATTTTTAAGAAATCTAGTTACAGCTGGACTTTTTTTTGTTTATGTCATGAAGAAAAGTTGGCAAGCCCCCCATACTTTGATACAGAACATGATAATATGTTCAGTGACATTATCTTCTTACAAAACACTGATTTCTAGCACATTTCTAAACTTTTCTGTTAATATTTAGATTTTCTGCTAACAGGAAAAGACTGTCTCGCACAGAGAAAGCCCACATTTACTTGGAAATAACGTTTTTATTTATTTATTTCTTTTCCTAACCTTAACCAAAATACTTTCATTATCAAAAAAACAGAGTCAGTCACACAGTTGCGGGCATGCAAAACCTGGCAAATACGAGTCATAAGCGTTGCATCCCCATCATTCTTCCCAACCACCTCATGCCATCATCAGTACGGCTCATAAATGCAGTTCTTCATTCTCTGCTTCTGAACCAGCAGAACGGTGCCAAATGTAACTGGGAAAAGTCTTTAGATTGAAATAAAAGGTAATTTCTAGCTAATACCAGATACTCACCCCCCAGAGGTGAAAGTCTCTCTTGAAGATTTTATCATTCTCAAACTGGATTTGACATGAAAGCTAAAGAGAATGGAAGAAAGACAAACAACATAGATTTTAATGGATAAATACGCGATGTGTTGACTTTTAAGATTAACCTTAGACCCTCAAATTAGAACATGATTATAAGTGTTTAAACTGAAACCTAGTTAAAAATCTAAATCTTTTTAATTAATAAATCCTCTTAATGATTTGAAGAAGCTTGGCTTATCTGTCATGCTAACCTTTTAGTATTGGGCACCTACATATTACACCTACAGGGCCAGCTATGGCATCCCACTCTAAATCCATAGGCATTATTATTCATTTGTTCTCCCCCTGTTGGACAATAGGGCCTCCATTCTAGTTCATCCCAAAGGTGTTTGATGTGGTTAAGGTCAGGGTTCTGTATGGGCCAAATTCTACCATGCCAAATTCATCCAGTTGTGCCTTTATGGACTTTGTGCACTCAGGCTCAGTCATGCTGGAACAGAAAAGGGCCTTCCACAAACTGTTCCCACAAAAGTGGAAGCACAAAATTGTCTAAAATGTCTTGGTAAGCATTAAGATTTTCCTTCACTTGAAATAAGGGGCCCAGGCAAACCCAAGAAATAACAGCTCCATAGCATTATCCTTCCTCCACTAAACTTTACAGTTGGCACAGGTGCAGTCAAGTAGGTAATTCACCAAACCCAAACTCATCCATCAGACTGGAAGATAGAGAAGTGAGATTCATCAGTCAACAGACCATTTTTCCACTGCTCCAGAGTCCAGTGATAGCGTGCTTTACACCACTCAGTCTGACACTTGCTAGTGTGCTTAGTGATGTAAGGCTTGCAGCTGCTCAGCCATACAAACCCATGCCAGGGAACTGACTGAATAAAACACCTGAATTCAATGATTATGAGGTTTGACCCAATACCTATGTCTGTATAGTATATATAGTTATTCAGCTGTTGCATGTTGCTTTGTTGTTCAAAGTTGGTCACTAGGGGCCAATTCAGATAACCCTCTAATGTATTTACCACCTCCTCATATATCAGTCAGCCATTTCCCTCACTCCCATTGTTACCTGCTTCAGCTGCTTGCTCAAAGTTGAGAGAAGTTTAACTATGTACCTATGTAACTATGTGCACTTCAGGGTTAATTTCACTGACTTTAAATGGGGTCTGGTGGCTACATTGCTGCTAGTTTCTTCCAGTGTGTGGGCTCCTTTAAAATGGCATTTATTGTTCCCAACAGGGATACTCCATACTGGCTAATGATTTGTGAATGACAAGTCTTTACTCAGTGACCATGCCATGAATAATAATTCTTTTCTGACTTCTCCTTATGCATTGCATGGTGCAAAGGGACCAACTCTAACTCATCTGTCCAACTTCAACTTGGGCGCAAAACATGCCTGTTGCTGTAACTTGGTTAAAGTAACAGCAACAGGCATGTTTTCAATATCTTAAGAAAAACGGACAAATTTATAGACCAATTAGAGAATATGACTAAAAAAAATCTGTTTGGTGACTGTATCCACCACAGTGACACTTGTGTTGTCTTTGTAGCTATTTCTACAGGTTACCGTCTGGTTGCCATCTGGCATATGGTTACAGTATTGCAATACAGTAGATTACTAATTCTTGTAACTGAACTGAAAAGCAATGAAGTTTGAACCCGAGTGATCCTCTTATTAATAATTGTTTCTGTGCTGAAGCATGATTTGTGAACCATTAATAAGGTATTACCTACTATTGTAAGCTATGTACTCCATGGCCACTTCATTAGATACACCTGTTCAACTGCTCATTAACAAAACTATCTAATCATGCAGCAGCAACTCAAAGCATTTAGGTATGAAGACACAGACACATCAGTATCTCAAATAAACACTTGTTACAATAAAAACACCTCTGATGCCATCATGTCAATATGGACCAAAATCTCTGAGGAAAGTTTCCAGCACTTTGTGAAATCTGTGCCATGAAGAAGGGGGTCCAACTTGGTACTGGCAAGGTGCATCTAATAAAGTGGCTGTTGTGTGTGTCTATATATATATATATATATATATATATATATGTAGAGAGAGAGAGAGAGAGAGAGAGAGAGAGAGAGAGAGAGAGAGATGTAGAGAGAGAGTCTATTTTCATTATACTCACCACTGTCTGGTTGGCTTCTATGCTGCAGAACTCTGGGTTTGCATTCTTGGCATAAATTGTCACAACAACATTACTGCCAGTCTGGTGCCAGTCATGTCGACATGCCACCTTCTTCTTGTCCTGTAAACACAAACATGAGTCACAGAGAAACAGATCTTTTGAGCATGCCGAGATGAGCACGACCAAATTCTACCTTACGATTATGCAGCTGAAACGAGACTCAGTAGCTGATATTGTCAACCAATGAGTACTACTGAAAGTAAATCAAGCCAATTTACAACATAATAACCCCTGGTATGAGAGACTTTCTTATTTCTCTCTTGATTTGTCCGTTTGAGTTACTTCAGTCCACTTCATGGCCATTTGAATTTGTAATAAACATGATTTTTATCACTTAAGTTTGACTTAAGTTTTTTTTCATCTAGCACAGGTAATTTCTCCCACTCAAGTCTTTGTTTTTTTAATGATCAAAAGGTTTTTTTGCCCAGAACAAGTAAACTGCGCACACCAGCATACAAAGGAAAAACAGGTCATTTGAAAGCTGTTTTTTCAGCCCTCAAGAGTTTTTTTTGTTTTGTTTTGTTTTTTTTTTAAATATTAAACTCTGCAAACTTTGATCAAGCCCCTGACGTCCCACCTGTCGTTTATCTGTTACATTCTCCAGGTGGCACATGTACCTGTTTTGGGACCCAGCGGTGTTTCCCTGTGGTGCAGCCTTTCTGGTCCAGGAAAGCATTGAAGTCTGTAGTCTTTATGCAGCAGCAGCTCCAGTACTTGTACCTAAACAAAGAAACAAACAAACCCAAAAAATGGTCACAGTTTGTAACAGCCGTGTCATTCAGGAAATGGGAACAACAACCTAAAAGATCCCCATGAAATGAGACCAATTCAGGTTTTTGTTATAAAAGCTGCCCAGCAGCAGAAAGGCCAGAGTTATGCTTAATGTGATTTAAAGAGCACTTGCAGTTTAATTTACTCCTAAAGTCTGTTTCTAATGTTGCAGATTTGCTTTAATCACCAATCTTTAATTAACTTGCTTATCTTTAAACTTTTCTGTTTCCTGTTTTGCATACAAGGCCTTCAGTTTTGTTTTATTTACATTCCTCCTTTGTAGAAGTCAACTAATTATTGTTTTTGATAAGAGCTATGCAAATAAAGAATGCGATTATAATTTTGTTATAGAGGATTAGCCCTTTTTCAAATATCTGGGGTAAACAACCAGAGCGATGAAGTCTTTGTTCTTACCCCTCGTGGAAGACAGGTGCTCCGGGATGGTGGGTGCAGACCTCCATGTCGGTCTCTGGGCCTTGGTAGACCTAAGCACACAAATATGATGCAAATGATCGCAATTTAGGGATTATCGGATCAGTCTTGAGGACTTTGATTTTGGCAACAGAGGATTTTTTCAAAGCAATTTAAAGATTTATGTATAAAAGATAGTTTGTACTGTCAGTCAAATCTGATCAAACACACTTTCACGGCCCTCATGAAGCAGATCAGACCCGTTTTTGCATTTTTAAAGATTTACTAAATTTTATCTAAGGATATTTTCTCCTAAAACGTTGATTGCTGCCTATTTGGTCTTGTATATTTTACTTTTATAAAGAAAATTATTCAAAACCTTTAAAAGATAATGATTTTAATTTGGATGTGCCTTTTCAGAAATCTCTTAACTTAAAATGTGCTCTGAGAGCACAGTCCTCCAGCAAGGCCAATGCCTATCTCTCAAAAAAACGATTCAGATCTGCAACAAAATTTATTGAGTTTTCCTTTGGCCGTGCTCCACTTTGAAAAGAAGTTTCACGAGCATTGGTTTTGCTTTTGGTTCTTGCATAATCTTGCAAACAGAGAAATATTGAAAACATATCCACTTGTTTGTTTTACCTAGATTTGCATGGCAGCACACTAATGACTGAGGTTAACCAAAAGTGCTTCAAATAGTTATAGAGTTACTTTTGTGTTTTCATTTTGCAATCAGACTGAAGAGGTTTAAAAGCAAAAAAATAATTTGACAGCAAAACTTCAGACACTAAACAAATGTTTCATTGCAAGTAAAATAAAGTAAAGTAAATGGTAAAATATGAATCAAAATGTAAGAAGCTCTCCAGCACTGCAGATGTCTTAATGATCTGCAATGTTGTACAGAAATAGATGAAAGGACACAAAATCTGCCAAAAAGGTGAAGGGAAATATCCAAAGCAATGGACAGAGCACAAGACAGGTGAAGAAAAGAGTGCAGGCAGGGTGGAAACGAGTGTCAGGGGTGCTTTGTGACAGAAGGATAGCAGCAAGAATGAACGAGAAGGTTTACAAGACGGTAGTGAGACCTGCTATGATGTATGGTTTGGAGATGGTGGCACTGACAAAAAGACAGGAGGCAGAGCTGGAGGTGGCAGAATTGAAGATGTTGAGATTTTTACTGAGAGTGACCAGGATGGACAGGATTAGAGATCAGTACATCAGAGGGACAGCTCATCTCATGCAATTTGGAGCCAAAGGCTGAGATGTACATGCACAGAGAAGGGATAGTGGATATACTGGACAAAGGACATCCAAGATGGAGCTGCCAGGCAGGAGGAAAAGGGGAAGACCACAGAAAAGGTTCATGGATGAAGTGAAGGAGGACATGAAAAGGGTTGTTGTGACAGAGGAGGATGTAAGGGATAGGGTGAGATGGAGGCAGATGATCCACTGTTGTTACCCCGAGGAGGAGGAGGAGGAGGAGGAGGAGGAGGAGGAGGAGGAGGAAGAGGAAGAGGAAGAGGAAGAGGAAGAGGAAGAGGAAGAGGAAGAGGAAGAAGAAGAAGAAGAAGAAGAAGAAGAACTACAGGCTGACAAAGTAATGTGAAATGATTAGAACATCAGTTCCAACATGATATTCTTGCTACTGACAAGGCAGAAGTTCTGTATGCCTGAACACTGACTGTCTCTCCACTGCCTCCATCTCTCTTTAACTAACTGTGCTAACTGTGTTGCCGATCTGTCATTCCCACAGAGATGAAATTCAGCTCAACAGAAAATTATTGACCAGTTAGAACACTGTCATATTTTACTTGCAATAAAACCAGAGTCAGTTAGGTGCTCATGTTAATTTTTTTAATGCAAAAGACACAAAACTTTCTCCATATGTGTTCATCTTTCAAAAATGTAAAAGGACCCAACTATAAGTAAAAGTCTTGCATTCACTTTTCCATTAAAACAAACAAAAAGCAATCATTAAGCAGATAGTGCCTCTGTCTGTGTAATAGCATAATGTGCCATATAAGTGCTGTATTAATATGAAAGCAGAATATTTCATGCACTCTTATCCTATCACATATGTTTTTATATCATCACACATGTAGCAAATCTTTGGACACAGGAACAGAAACTGTTACACGGTGGTGTCTCCTGCAGCTTCCAGACAAAAGACGTGGATTGAAGGTATAACAAAATAGAAATATTAAAGTAAAGTACCTACAAATTATTATTTTAGTTGCTATTAAGCAGATGTATTTAGTTTGAAGCCATCACTATGATCATGTGCTAAGTTAGAAAAAGAAGCAAATGTAGCAACAGAGCATGTGTGTTGTTGCCTACTATGTCCACTAGATGGAACTCTTAATAAACTTTACAGAGACTGGAGAAGAGGCTTGATAAACCAAAGCACAGCAGTGTTGTGAGGGATGGTTTGGGTTTAAGGATGTTTGAACCAACACTAGAGGGAATAAAATCTAGGTCTGGGTGTCAGTGGCTGTCTGTTGCTTATCTATCTTAAAGTCCAGTAACAGTAGTATTAAATAGCAATTTGTTTAAGTACAGTTATGATTACATTCCAGGTGGGTTTATGTCTGTCTGCTGTAGTGTTTGTTTATATTTTTGTATCACTGGGCTCCAACCCCAGTGCGACTCCAGTTGGATAAGTGGTTAAGAAAATGCCTTTGGTTTCAAAACATCTTCACACCTCATAGGAGCTGTTTGAGACTTGGGCTCAGTGTGTGTGTGTGTGTGTGTGTGTGTGTGTGTGTGTACGTATGCGTAGGCAATGCCCATCAGTGTGGATGATGAATTTGTTGACTTCTGCTGATGTCAGACAATCAGCTGCTTTTGGACTTCAGCAAAAATGCCAAAGTCTCTCTCTCTCTCACACACACACACACACACACCTACACAAACCAATGACGACAAAACACTCACTGTTTTGCATGCTGTGTTTTTGCAGCGGGTCCCTTGTATGACAGTCTTACTCTCTGCTGAGAAAAAAAGACAAAAAAACAGATTTAAATACTTTGTCTCTCAGTGCTAAAATATCTGCCTTAACAAGTCAGTTTAATCCAAGTGTTATTAACTCAAAACAACTGAGAAAACTGAGTAGACCGGTCAGAATATATATTCTTTCTGAAGTCAGTGTTTCTCTTTCTTCTTTCTATTGATTTCTGCTGCACAGAGGTCAAATTATTCTTAGTGCAGTGTCAGATTTCTTTCACTTCTTTTAAGAAAATTGGGGTTTTGGACTCAATTCTACACAGAAGGGTCTATAAAAGACAGGGAACTGTACACAGTGCAGATTTGAAAAATTACATTCACAGGGCACTGTGCAATGCAATCCACTACAACACCTCTGCCATGAACTCTGCTGATAAAGCTTATAAAGTTACAGTTTCAGTTATTTTGCTGAAGTAGCAGTCTGTTGTGGTAGACTACAATATATTAAGTGTTTCTAATGTTTTGACTACCCCATTAACCTGCATTTAAGCTCCTTAAAAGTATAGTTTATGGCAGAGCTGTCGTCTTAGATTGGACTAGATTGCAGAGGTGAGTGTAACACACATTTACATCTAAAGCCATGTGCATCAGCAAACATAAAATATTACACAGTTCAACCTAATGTACAAACAAGCGTTGCAAAACTTTATCAGGTGATTTTGTCTTTAAGGGAGTCTAAAAAGTTGGCTTTTCCCTACATATGAGACAACTGCTGTGGCATGAATATTTCAAACTGTTTCCAATAAAAATCAACTTGTTTTTCCACTTCTATTGATTTCATTGCAGCACCTTGCCTTGTTTTGTCTTGTTTAAAGATAGAGGCACACAACTTTAGAAAGCCCTTAATGCAAGCTTGATTCTATTGGAAACCAATGTTTTCACTCATTTTAGGTATAAAGAGTCTAGGGCTTAATTATACAGAAAATTAAGATGTTTGCACATAGCTTAAAGTGCACCCTCACTGGCCATTTTTTTAGGTACGCTGCACATTAAAAGAAATATCTAATCGGGCAATCATATGGCAGCACCTCAGCGCATTTAGTGACTTTGAACGTGGCATGGTTGTTAGTGACAAACAGCCTGGCCTGATTATTTCACAAACTGCTGATCTGCTGGGATTTTCCCACACAACCATCTCTAGGGTTTACAGAGCATGGCCTGAAAAAAGAAAATATCCAGTGAGCAGCAGTTCTCTGGGTGAAAATGCCTTGATGATACCGGAGTTTAGAGGAGAATGGCTAGACTTCTTTGAGCTGATGAGAGGGCAACAGTAACTCAAATAACTACTCGTTATAACCAAGGTATGCAGAATCTCTGCATCTCTGAACACACAATACTTCAAACCTTGCAGCAGATTGGCTACAGCAGCCGACAGGACAGGGTGCTGCTCCTGTCAACTGAGAACAGCAAACTGAGACTGCAATTCACAAGGGGTCACCAAAATTGGACAACCAAAGATTGGAAAAATGTTGCCTGGTCTGATGAGTCTTGATTTCTGCAGTGACATTTGGATGGTAGGTTCAGGATTGGTGTAAACATCATGAGAACTTTGATCCACACTGCCTTGTATAAATGGTTCAGGCTGCTGGTGTAATGGTTATTTTCTTGGTGCACTTTGGGCCCCTTAGTACCAAGTGAACACTACAAACACCACAGCCTATCTGAGTATTGTTGCTGACCACAATGTGCCCATTTTTGGCTAGCTGCTTCCAGCAGGATAACCATGTCACATAGCTGGTTTCTTGAACCTTTCACAGTTAGTTCACTATACTCAAATGGCATCTACAGTCACCAGATCTCAATCCAAGAGAACACCTTTAGGATGTGGTAGAACTTGGGATTTGCATTATGGATGTGCAGCTGATAAATCTGCAACAAATGTGGGATGCTGTCATGTCAATATGCGCTGCAATCTTAAATGTTTGCAGCGCCTTGTTGAATTTATGCCAAGAAGACTTAGGCAGTACTGCATTATGAAGTGGGTCCAACCTGTTACTTGCAAGGTGGATTTAAGTGGCCAGTGAGAGTATGTGCACTGTTACAATTTTGCAACTTAAATTAAAAATGGCAAACCTTTAAATACTGAGATCTGTCTATGTGCAAGTAATCCCTGTGTGAGAAAAGCTCAGGCTTCAGACTGCTCTAAACAGTCTCATACAGTTTTTTTCTCCACTTGGGTCTGTATGATATAATTAATAATGGATATCCTTAATACGATCATTTCAGACTTCTAGCTGTGAGAGCAGAATCTCCACCCACCTGCTGTTCAAACCTTCTGTTTGTGAGGTGCAGCCAATAAGAGGAAAGTTGACTTAAAAGAATTTCAGGATAAGCTGAGGCCCAGAATAGCACAGATAAGCATTATTTTTGAACTGTGAAGAATGCAAAGCTACTCCCACTGAGTCCAAAAATAAAGCACCCATGCATCAGCAAACTCAATTAACATAATTAGTCATTCGTATTTTGTCTTGAGTTAAGAAAGCAATTCTCTCCCATCACTCTCAAAAGAAATGGAAAGGAGGTGGTTCAAAAATAAGAAACAACTCCTGAAAACTGACCTGTTTTCTCAGTCTCTGCTCTCTTGCTGATGCCCAGTTTCTCCAGGGCCTGAGCCAGCGACGTGGACACTTTGTGGGGGAGTTTGGTCCTGGGCTCATCTGAACTGTGAGCACGCGCACACACACACACACACACACACACACACACACACACACACACACACACTCATGTTAACACAGAAATGAACACACAGATAGAGGTATCAGCAGACTGACACAAAGAGTTATCTACTGAATTATTTATTTCAGCGATGCTGTAGCCGACCTCACCCTGACCCCTGTGAATAGATGCATATATGGTGGAAGGTGCACACATGCGACTAACAGGGGAGTATATGCAAACTGACAAACTCCAGTTATCACATGTAAATTAGAAAAAGAAGAATGCTGACATAAATGAGAGCTGACTGCAGATCTAAACCACACACCTGGGTCTCTCTTTCTGCAGTTTCTCTGCAGATTTGGGGCCCTGATAGATTATCTCTTGGCCGTTGGTGTGTTTAATCTCGCCCTTATCTGATGACACCTCAGGCCTCAGAGGCTCCTGGGGCTTCACGTTGCTGTGGCACCCACGGGTGCAGCCCTGTGTACAAAACAACAGAGGTCACTTCAGTCATTTAAAGATCTGCTCAGAAACCAAAGCTTTAGATGTTATTACTGCCCTCACACACACCGAAGAAAGTATTTCCAACAAAATACATTACGAACTACAATTTATGGTCCTTTTACTTCACTGTACTTGAGTATTTCATTTATTTCATGACACTTTATGTTTCTATTCCATTACAATTACAAGGTGGCATTACATTTTCCAGAATAATTTTTTTGCTTGTTTATTACAGTGCTTCAAATTCAATCCATTGATTAAGCTTTATTTAGTGGCTTCAGCCTTTTTGACTTGCAATCTCTTCAATAAAAATAAAATAAGTGCTGCTCCTTTATGTATTTCACATGAACTGTGGCTCAGGAGATAGAGCAGGTTGCCTTCTGACTGAAAGGTTTGTGGTTTGATCCCCAGCTTCTCCAGCCTACATGCTGAAGTGTCCTTGGGCGAGATACTGAACCCCAAATTGCTCCTATGTGAATAGCACTTGTAGTAAAAAGCTCTCAGTTAGTGTAGAAAATAATTCTATCTAAGTACTAGTCTGTTTATGTGTTGTATATAAAAGATGGATGCAGCTTCTGAGTCTGAAAAATGCAGAAAAAGCAGAAGTGCCTTAAACCTGTATTCTTTTCAATGGCCAGCAGGGGGTGAGCCCTCTGGTTATAAAAAGACTATAGAAACCCTCAAGAAATTGACTTTAGTTCTCTCTTGACTAATGACCTCAGGAAACAAGTTCCTGATGAGTTTGTAGTTTCAATCAATAGTTTTAAGTCTTACTGAATACAACAAGCCATTCATTTTGTAAATTATAATCCTCATTAGAGTCAAATAGATGACAAAGTAGGGTATAGTCAAGAGCAGGGCTATGTACCTTGTGACTGAGGTTAAGGCTTCATAAACCAGTGGGGGATGTCATGTTGGGTAGCTATATCCCCAGGCTAGGATTTTAATAGATCCACCAATTTTTTATTTTTTTTAAAAAAAAGGCTCCCCATACACTCCCTGCATTATTATTTTCAAATAATTTCTGTCTGTTTCACCAAAAATATTAAAATTTTTAGAAAATTAGTCTGAATCTCTACATTTCTTCCCTGCAGCAACCCCTAGTTTGACAACCATCAGAATTAAAAACAGAGCTGCACATTAAGTAGTAAAAATTAGCTCCACCCCATCAACTGCAACAGAATAGTGACACTTACACTGAAGTTTTCTGTTAAT
Source organism: Etroplus canarensis (assembly GCA_015106775.1). NCBI lineage: Eukaryota > Metazoa > Chordata > Actinopteri > Cichliformes > Cichlidae > Etroplus > Etroplus canarensis. The sequence goes on along the minus strand of VUQH01033814.1, from coordinate 17,607 downwards.
AGTTAAAGTAAATATGGTTACAAGCCCCTCTCATCATGGAGGTTTGCTTAAGGAAGGGCATCGGGCATAAAACCTCTGCTAAATTACCAATGTGGATTAATCTGCTGTGACGACCCCTAGGTGGGAAATACAAGTGAGCAGTTGAAAGATACACACAGTCCTTTCACTTTTAAATGCCTATTTTGACATTTTAGTAATTGATACTGTTACACAATAAATGTTTAGAATATTTTCTCACCATTTTAAATTACTTGAAGTCTAGTGTTCCCCATAGTGTAGTGGTTTACACATTTGTCCTACAAGCAAACGGTCCCTGGTTTGATTCCAGGTGGGGACACAAGCCCATCTCACCACGGAGATTTGTATCAGGAAGGGCATCTGGCATAAAACCTCTACCAAATTACCAATGCAGATTAATACATTGTGTTGACCCCTTGGAGAGAATAAAAGGGAGCAGCTGAAGGTACATTTTACATTACTAGAAGTCTGTTCTTTTAAACCATCAAGTTTTAGCTACAAAATTCTCTTTTTCCTGGGAAATACTGTGACGTGAACAAAAAAATTGGAATTATGGGAATCCCAACTATAAAACAAGGAGAAATCTGCTTTAGGCAACAGTACCTTTACATTTATATATAGTAAACAAGCACAGAATGCACCAAAATCACTACAGCAAGGGATCAGTTAATGCTTGGAGTAAACAAAGGAAATAATCATAGCAAAAATAAAATGTAAACATTGTTTTAATATGCCTATAAAATGTTCAATTGTCCCTTAAAGTAATTATCTACCTTTTGATCATTTTAGGAAGCACTTTAATTTTTTTTGCACTATAAAAATCACATTAAATTAACTTTGTGCAGAATCAACTAAAGGAGGCAGAGTCCCTGTGTGTGCTCACGGATATACATATGGTGCCTATGTTGGATATGCACCACATAAGTGCTTTCAGACTTATAATAATATGAATTCTCTCATTACATTTCGAAATAATCCAACAGATTTTCAATCCATCCATCCATTTTCTGCTGCTTATTAAGGTCCGAGTGACAGGGGGAGCAGTCTAAGCAGAGGCACCCAGACCTTCTTCTCCCCAGTCACCTCTTCCAGTTCTTCTGGGGGGACACTGAGGCATTCCCAAGCCATCCAAGATATAATCTCTCTTCAGCATGTCATGGCTCTGCCCCGGGGCTTCCTCCCAGTAGGACTTGCCTCCTAGGTGAGTTGTTTTGCCTCCTAGGCAAAAAATCTCACCTCTGTGTTCCGAGAGGAAAGATTTTAAAAACTGAGTTTATTTTTTCCTCAAATTTACAGAAGAACTGATAATATTGAATGAGAGTTTCAAGCATTTTGAATAGTTTGAAGAATGTACACAATGTTTGGCATGTTAACACTCATGAGTTTTTGTAACTGCATTCATGTGCTTTTGTTCTTGCTTCGTAAGTGGTCTATAATGATCATTTAATGTTTTTTAAGGTTATAGATTTGTTTTAGTCATGCGATGCTTCAGGCTCTTTATCTATGCATAGGTATTTTGGCATCTTCCGTTTTATTTCATTGTCTATAAATGTCAACCTGTCAAGGACTGAAGGAACATTTGCCTGTAGGGCTATATCTGGCACTTTTCCATGATGGATCCAAATGTTCATATTGAATAATGGGCAGTGGCCTATTTAAAAAATAAAAATACCATCCCACCAATTATGTCCTCACCTGATCAGAGCTCACCCCTCCTTCCTACATGATTAAGCATCTTTAATGGTTAAAAAAGTGTCACACTTATTATATAACAATCTGGTTTTAGTTGGTTTAAAGCTGAATATTGGCATCACCCAGCACTAACTCTGGATGCATTTTACATTAAGTAGTTTTTACTCCACGGCTTCTACTTCCACCTGATTAAAGTTTCATCAAGGGAGCTGCATATTTTCACCTAATTTACACTTGTTTTTTGTAATTTATTACCAAAGCTCTGCTCTTCCTCACACTACAACTGACCACAAAAGCCTAAGCAGGGTTTGACCCTGAGCTGCGCTACCTTGATGGAGAGAAACTCAGAGAAGTCTGTTGTTCTTTTCCTACAGCAGGACCAACCCTGGAGACACAAACAAACATTGGATTAGTGCTCAGTTTTAGGTTCCCAATCAGATCAGACACTAAGGGGAGTGTTTGATCAGTTTACCTTCAGTGCATCGTGGAAGACGGGGACTCCTGGGTGGAAGAGGCAGGAATCTTTTAGAAAGGAAAGAAAGACGACATGAGTCTTCATATAGACACTCAGTCAGCAGGATGTCCCAGCTGTTCACAGGGTCATTGCAGTTTAGAGGTGCTGTGTGTCCCTTATAGGGAAGCTGGTTTCATGGAGGATGGCTGTCTCACTCAGTCAGAGAAACGTGGCTGATGAAGACATGCTATCTCAGATCGTCTCCCACACAAAACTACATTTGGCCTATCCAGGTTTTGCCAGAAAGTTTTAATCAATCTGGTTACTGGTAATGACTGCACTGTACATATCTGTACAAACAATCTGTATTTATTTTGCATATCATTCCAAAACACACCATAATCTGTTCACAAGTGCTTCCTTTCAAAACAAAAGTGGAAGGCTGCTTTAATAGAGGTTGAGCTCTTTGGAAAACTTTGACTGAAAGGTGAAAAATGTACCTTTTTCCCTAATTTCAGACATGTTTCGGGCATCTCAACATTCATCGTCATCATCATCACGGACACTCTGTTCCTGCAGACACCCTACAAACTTATTTCAACCCTTTGTCTTACAATCAAACTGAAGTTCCACTGAGGCTTTAGGTCTTTGATTACAAAATAAGAAGAAGTCTCAATCAGTGTAATCAAAACTGTCCTCATAATAAGTTTAAAGCAAAGGACTAGAAACATGCAGGAGGATCTTACCATCCTTGTTTATGTCAGGGTCAAACGTCTGTCCACAGCCTTTATTGTAGCACAGCAGAGACATGTTGGCCTCGTGGTTTGTGATTTCTTCTTCGCTACTCTACAGTCTGTACTAGTTTAACTGTGCTTAAAGATCTTCCACGAAGCTCGCTGTGTCTCCTGGTCTTAATGTCTTGGTAGGGCCTCCAGAAGTTTCTTCTGTCAGGCAGAAAGGAGATCCAGAAGGAGCGATCGCCTTCTGGAGAAAGGGGAGAAAGAGAGAGGGGGTCTCTCTTTCTCCCTGGTTCAGGCCTGGCTGAATTAAAGATAAAAATAGCAGCTCACCTCCCTCCTCTCCCCACCTCTCTCAATTTACAGCTGTCAAAACTTATCTGGAGGTGGGGGTTGACATTCCTACTGGTGAATGTCGGCTGTCACAAACAGGCCTGCTGCGGCCCAGCAACCGTCACAATAGGACTGACAACTCCTGGATTTCTGTCACTTTCTTCTGCTGGATCCACTACAGAGAGCTGCTGGAGATGCTGAAAGACATTTTAATTCCTCCATGTGCAGTAAACCATTTGTGCTAAAATGTATTTAACATTTCTAATGTGAAAAATCTGAAGAAAGAAAATGAAAGAACATCACACCCATGTGTGACTGCAGAACTCTCATTGATCATTAGTACCAGCCTTCAGTCTTCTGGGAAGATTCTCCAGCACATTTCGGAACCAGGCTGTAGGGGTCCACAGAGCCTAGAGGCCATAAACCACATTGTTCTGTGAAGCCATTAGAAGTTTGTGCATGATTCAACATTTACATGTGAAAGATTTGTACATTTTTACCTCCACAACAGTATAAGACCACATAAATGAGTATAACTATTTGAAAATGGAGCTAATTTGGGGATTCCACCTGAAGCTGAAAGATTGTTAAATCTTAAGCTTATACTGAGAGTTCAGCAGCACTGCATATTCACAGTTAAACAGCCTTAAAAACTGGAACTGGAGAACTTGAGTATACATTTGCGGCTTTATTTCCCATTCAGCTTGTAATCATTTTCTTTTGGCATTAGTTAGCATGTTCGTTTTTCTCACTTTGCTTAACTTCAGAGGGGAACATTTAATTGCTCTCACTCTTATGTTCAGTGCACTGTCCTCAGGGACCACCCCTCTGCTGATTCTGATTTAGGCAGGTGGGAACTTTGATTTTATATGTAATGATGCTATTGTTTAATGTGTACACAAAGAGAAATATAAAAAGGTCAAGATGCAGTTTTACTGGGAATTTGTGCTGTCATGGAGCATGGAACAAGTGAGATATAGTGCATTAATAAGTGAACATTAATGAAATCATATTTTTAATATCTGGGCCAAGCCAAGCTGTTTCCCCTGTGCCTCAGATTACTGGATTCAGCTTAGAGAACTTGAAGAGTATGACTGGATAAATGGCTTATAAATTTATATTACTAAATGACAGTTGAACAGATTCACAAAGGTTAAGTGATTTTTCATGTCTCAATAACTGTACATTGGTATTATTAGTAATTTAGTTCTTTAAATGTGATAGTTAGGCATTTTGTACATTGTACATTTTGGACAATTACAAATTTATTTGGTAATGTTGCCTCTGTACGCCAACACAGTGGATTTTAAATTAATCAAAATGTGATTGAAGTGGAGACTTAGCTATAATTCAAGGGGTTTGACAAAAAAAATCCTTAAAATTTTAGGAATTACAGGCATTTTTATGCATTGTACATCACCATCTCAGGGAGGGGACTGAGGCAAAATTACAAAAATTGTGTCAGTGTCCAAAAACTTTTGGACCCAACTCTGTGTGTGGCTCACAGCCTTCTTACTAACACACATCTCATAAGAGGACAGTTAATTCCCTGTAGCTTAGGCTAACATGGTGCAGAAAGGCATTTATTTATATGCTGGCCTTTTGTAGTTTGCTCCTAAAATATCTTTCATCCTGAGCACACAAAGACAAACTGCCAGCGACTGCAGGCGACAATAAATTATTCACTCAAGACAAAACACTGCTGTTTGTCAGGCACAGGACTTTTTAAGTGATTTATTTCCTACTAAGGACCACAAGGAAGAAAAACCCTGAAATATGACCCAATGTATCACCACGGGCATCGGCAAGAAGCCCTCGATGTGATTGTGGAACAACAGTTTCATTATTCAGAGCTCAGCAGGAGTCAGGAGGTGGGAACCTGTTTTTAAATCCCTCACCGTGGGAGTGTTGTTGCAATGGCAGACAATAGCAGAGCAAATCAGATGTGTTTCAGGTCAACATGTAGCAACAAGAGATCAGCGGTATAGACTGTACACAGATGTACACACAAACTAGAAAACAGTAACTATAGGAGATGAGCAGTATCTGAATGTTTCCCACGATTTAGGGATCTTTTAAGGATTTGCTGAGGTTTGGTTGCATCTTTTTAATGAGGTTTAAGCACAAGCATGGATTTGCACACATACAGTATGCATTTACAAATGACTAAAAGGATGTTTATTATAGTGAATAGTTTATAACTGTTACTGAAGCATTTTAGTGACAACTTTAAGGCATGGTATTGTTTTACATTCATTTAGCAGTAAAGGTTTCTCTTACCAGAATTAGTTGCATAAGGGACATATACATATTAATAAAATACTCTAATTCTGATATACTGCAGATGCAAAATTAACCAAAAGTAAGAGGTACAGTAAAATGTAAAAGCTTCAAACTGAAATGCAGAAGACTTCATTGCATTGTGGACACCTGCAGGAGCTTTTACAACATCCCATTCTAAATCAATAGGCATTAATATGGAGCTGGTTCCCTTTTTGCTGCTATAACAGCTGCAACTCCACTGGGAAGCCTTTCTTAATGATTTTGGAGTGCGTCTGTGTGAATTTTTGCCCATTCATCCAGAAGAACAATCATAAGATCAGACACTGATGTTGGATGAGAGGGTCTGGCTTACATCTCCATTCTAGTTCATCCCAAAGCTGTTAGATGGGGTTGAGGTCAGAGCTCTGTGTGGGCCAGTCAAGTTCTTCTATACCAAAACTGATACTTATGGAACTTGCTTTGTGTGCTGTGGCAGTCATGCTGGAACAAACTGTTTCATTCAAACTGTTCCCACAAAGTTGGAAGCATAGAATTATCCAAAACGTCTCAGTAAGCTGAAGCATGAAGATTTCCATTCAGTGGAACTAAGGGGCCCAGGCCAACAGCCCCATAGCCCCCACCACCAAACTTTACAGCTGGTACAGTGCAGTCAGGCACGTAATGCGCCCATTTTGTCACTCCACAGAACACATTTCCACTGCTTCATACTCCAGAGGCAGCATGCTTTAAACTACTCCATCTGATGCCCGACACTGTGTTTGGTGAGGTTAAACTTGCATGCAGCTCCTTGGCCATGGAAACCCATCCCACGAAGCTTCCTGCACACATTTATTGTACTGATGTTAATGTCAGAGGGGGTTGTGAACTCTGCAGTTATTGAGCCAGCAGAGCGTTGGTGCACTATACACCTCAGCACTTAGCAACCCTTTATGTGGCCTGCCATTTTGTGGCTGAGTTGTTGTGGTTCCTAAACACTTCCACTTTGCAATAACACCGCTTACAGTTCATTGTGGAATATCAAGGGAAGAAATTTCACAAGCTGACAACAGCGGCATCATATTATGATACCACAGTTGAATTCAGTGAGCTCTTTAGAACAACCCATTCTTTCATAAATGTGTGTAAAGGCAGACTGCCTAGCTAGGTGCTTGCTTTTATACATCTGTAGCAACGGGGCTGAATGAAACCCCTGAATTCAGTGATTAAGAGGTGTGGCCCAATACTTTTGTCCATATAGCATAAGTGAAAAGTCACAACTGCAGTACTTTCATGAGAACATGAGCAGAATAGGACAGGGTAACTTGACAATAGCTTTCAGAAGTTAGCTAAAGCCACTATAACCTCACAAAGTTCACATTTTCAAAAGTGACAGTTTCTGTTATGGATTTTCTCTGTGGTTTACTTAGCATATTTATGTGCTGTATCGGTGCTCAACATTAACTGCATTTACTTAGATAACAAAGTTACATTCAATTGGGTTTGGTGTATGACTACATTCCTTCTGTGAAGGCCTCCAAATGTGGGAATTGCACAAATAACTCTCCTGCATTAGTAACTAGAGTTGACGGTTGAAGACTGTGGCTGGAGGCAGATTCTAGACTTAAATACATCCTTTTGATGAATGTTAAACAGCCCTTTTTTGTGAATAAACAAGCTTAAAGAGCGACCATCAAACCTGCCAATCTCAATTAAATTTAAGATGATATTTGCTGGTGGAAAAACTGTTGAAATATTTAGTGGATGAGTTAAAATCTCACTTAAAAAGATGATCAATTAAGAAAAGACATTCTCAAGCCCTGGGGTGCTGCAATTAAAAATCAGAAGCCGTGCTGTTTGACATTTCAAGACCTTGAATTTTCAATATTTTCAGGGTTTATACACTTCCTGGCAGTTTGAGTCAAAACATTGGTTTAAATGAAGAAAAACTCAAAATCAACTGATTAGGAATGAAAATGACATTTTATTTCTTCCAAAAAAAAGAGAGAGAGAGAAAACAAATCCCTAGATTAAACAAATATACTGCTGTAAAATAAAAGCCTGTGATTTTTTGTCAACTGTAACATCTGTTTGCCTTTCCATGCTTGATACAATCCATATATTTCTGCTTTAAATAAATAGAAAACATGTACAAAGAGATGGGGGAGGAGACAGAAGAGAAATAGAGATTAAAAGGTTTACTCTGCTCCAAAAACATTTGGCATCATTGTGAATTCATGGCTGATCCTGATGTACGGGGAGTTCTGCAGCCCTAGAAAATCTGCATCGTCTGTCTGTTTAGCCCGCCCCCACCGAGTCGTAATCATACCTATATACTGCTGTAAGAACACTAATATCTTCCATGTTCAGAAAAATAAAGAGTAAATGAAAATAATGCAGATTATGAGTATGTCTTTAAGCTGTGTTGTGTGAATGTGTGCATTTCTCTATATACAGTATAGTGAGGCAGCAATCCGAGGGTTCTTACCAAAAAACACAGATGTAGAAAAAACAGAACGTGCACTGACTCAACACACCAACTCACTGACAAAATGAGGGAATTTATCAGTTAAACAGCCTCTCTCTCCATTTCTTATACTTTTTGTGGGTTTTTGACTCTGCTGCAACTTGCACAGCAACCCACAGATGGTGCCACAACAGTGGGCAAATCTGCCACTGAGGACATGTGCTGCCAAATAACAAATGTGAGATCTTTGGGAGAAGTTAAAAAAAAAAAATTTGGCGCTTTGCTTTTTTGCTACAGTGGCTCACAAACATCTGTCAGTCCAAACAAAGTGGCGAACCTGCTATCACGGTCAGACAATCCATCTGCCCCCTTCACTTTGTCGGGGTGCGCCTAACGGACGACTACAACAGGAACAACAAGGGGAGAGAATTCATCATCATGACCACCATCACTGTCATATCATGCTTTTTGGAAAAAAAAGGACAAAAAACACTGACAACAATACAACCATGCACTCCCCAACCCCGGAAAGAGAGAGAGAGATGGCTCGCCAGAGAGGAGTCTGCTTGCTAAATGTCCAAGCAGACATTTTAATATGACATCAAGGTTTATCCATGTATCCTTCTCCACTTAGATTCATGCTACAACAATGCAGAGAGGCGGTAGCAGCTTTTAAAAGTTGAGAAAAACCTTGTGATGTAGCCGCAAGGCTGCCTGGACTGATCCCAGCAGGACTAGGTCAGTGGCCAACAGCAGAAAACAGTGGTTGTGCTGGGAAAGTCCCGGCTGTAAATGTGAGAAAGTGTCTGAATTTGAGGGAGGGACGTGCCGAAAAAGAGCCTGCATGCTCGGTCACACCCCTCCTTGAGTAACAAAATTACCTACATGATAAAGCTGTAACAATTACTGGCAATTACATCAATGCTAAGGAGACGAGCCAGTAACAGAAAAACCACTGAAGTCCTTTTCTACACCCGCTCCATCCCCCGAAATCTGAACCTTTTCAAACCACTTAGGACACACAACGAAAAAACCTCTTTGCAACAGGCAGGACTGGATTCCATGCAGAGAAATACAGAGGTTTATAAAGAAAAAAGAAGAAGAAACACAAAGGAAAGGAAAGCTATTAACTGGCTTTAGCTTGAAAGAAAAGAAACCTGATTTTACCTCCACGTTCTGGCTTTCATTTTACTGTTCTTCATACCAAAGCCAATTTTTTTTCCCCCTTTCTAATGAGGTTATTACAAACTTGTTATAAATCATCAGATCTGCAGTTAGACCCCGTGCGATTTATTACTTTAACATCCAGGGCTATGATGACCTGATCCTGGATCAGTGCCAAAAAAAGCAGCTTTTATTTCTGAAGTGTCAATTTATCACACTAGATTAGAGACAGTAAGACCACTGTCCTAGAATATAAATAAAGTTCTTTTGGTGCCAAAATGGACACATCCATTAAGAAAATATTTTTTAAGTTGGGAATCAAAAGCAAAGGGGCTGCTCCAAAGCGTCCATGTTTAAGACATAGGGAGCATTGAATTTCTGTTCAAACATCCAATATCTGAACCTACTGAATACCCTCAGGGTGCAACTGCCATTTTTGAAGCTTAGGGTGTAGTGAAGATATTTGCCATTTTTAAAAAAATGGTTTCAAGACGACATTTTTATTGACTGTTAACCTGCATGAGATGGAAGTTCAAGAGATCGGTCAAAAGAACTTGTACTAGAAAGCTTCCAATTAGGACTGTAAAATTCATCAAGTAACTTAAATAAGCTGATTACAAAATGCTGAACCCTGGACTCACTTCAATGGTTGCACTACGCACTGCTGTGCTTTAAGATGGGAATGCATCTGAAAAGACATGCCGATCAATCAAAAATGGCACTCAGCAGGAAGCTGACAGGTGGTTTGAGGTAAATTTGGGCACCTAATCTGCTATAACAAACAGAGAGCACAAAACAGAACAGAAAAGGCCAATGTATAACAGAGCTAGAATACTGTCTATATGTCTGAATACACTTTGTATTGTGGTACTGGGCTGTGTCTGTCATTTAAACACAAACCACAGTGACATGACCAGGTAGTGCTGATCATTTTTGACTTTGAATGTTTGGCTTACATCTGTTCAGTATGGTTACTAGCTTAATTCACAGCAGTGCATAGCACAACCAAGTAAGGCAAGGCCACCATTTACCGTTCTGTAACTAAATTATTCAAGCTACTCAAATCGTTGCAGTCCTATTTCCAGTAGCAAAAACAAAGATTCTGCATATTCATATTCAGAGTTCTGTTTAGAGAGATACATCTGACTAGACAGGAAAACCATTTATAAGATGTTTCCTTTCTCCAGCTGGAGATAAGTTTCTCTGGCCTCTAAGCAGACAAACACAAGAATCTGTTTTTTCAAAACAAAAACTGCTGCCATAATGTAAGTGACCACTTGGGAGCACTGTTACGTTCAGGAAGCCACAATGCAATGAAAATGTATACTACGTCATGTCTCAGAGACCAAGAGCAAACAAACCACTAAATTCCAGACAAACATTGAAGAATTTGGATGGAAAAAGGTAGGCAACAAAATTTAGTGCCTTGAAATTTCCTGCGCTCTGCTTGAAGATCACTTGCGGCAGTACTACGCTGTTGAGATCTGAGAAGAGTACTCAACCACCTATGACATCCTTCTCTGTGGAGTATTTGGTGCATCTCCGCAGAGGTATAATAAAAGTCCAACAGGACACAGAACTAAACTCTTGTTCAACAGTCCTAGTGGATCTGCTTGCTACTTTCCATAATTTTCCATTAGTACCCCTGAACAACAGCTGGTTGACTGCGAAACTTCCCAGTCACAGTCTAAATCTACTAGCATTCAGCTAAAGTCTATCTCCAAAACTTCTTGGACTATTCACTAGTTCTAGAAAAGCACCATATGTCTCTCCCATTTGTAACAAAACACCTGAATATCCAAGCACGTGATTCACTGTCCAACCATTGACACTTTGTAGGCTGCTGACATCATGAGAGGCAGATAGACGAATGATATTGACATGGGGAAAAAGACGAGGACCTTACCTACCAAACACTGGAGCAAGAAGAAAAAGCTCGAGAACTACAAAGCCTGAGAGCCTCTGACAAGTTTCATCTACTGCTAAAAGACAGAGACATCAAGAGAGATAATAGAGCTACAGTTTCTAGACACTGGCAGAGAACAGGATGGGGCAGGAAAACTTCCTGCAGGAGGTCTTCCACAGGTTTCAGGGGGATACTATGAAGAAAGGCTAAGCTAACACAAGACTGCAACAAGAAGCTTCTAGGAGCAGTATCTATCCAACAGCGACAGCGATGGGTGGGCGTAGACAATCTAGACAGAAACTGGTTATTATAGCGATTATTTTTTTTACATATCTACACATACCAAACAGTGACAAACAGGCTAAAGAAGCATTCTAAAGATAGACCCACTAAGCTAGAAAGCCTGAAGAGCGTAGAGATTTCACAGCAGAGTGGACGATGACTTTGATACTGGACAATCACTGATGGCTGGGATGGAGATGCTGGACTGAGATCGGGGATGGGACTAAAAAAGTTTCAAGTTCATTGTTATAGTGACAGGAAAGCAACTTTGAGTTTCCTGCCAAAGTGGCTGGTAGATTAAACAAATCTATTATACTGTAAAACCCCAAACTACCTCTACAAACTTCAAATCTCATTCTCAACTTTTTCATACCATAAAACAACAGCTCTGCTATGGCAGGACAGCCACTTGAGTGCAACATTTTTTGCATGTGCATTTTTGCAACAAAATTTGATTTTATAAAAACAAATCAAGCCCGTTTCTTTTTAAACTTATTGGATCAAGTCTGGCTTAAAATGTGACCCTCATAAATAGCCCTCAATGGAAAAATAATATACACATAAATGTGTAAAGATACATGTGAACACACTACAATTCATTATGCATAAACAACCACAGTCAAACTCATGGGGATGGATGCTTTGGCTGAGGAATGGCCATGACCTCGTAAATGAGTCAATTTGATCCCCAAAGATTCTTGGAACCACAGAGTGTCAGTGTCGCACTTATAGCCACTCACTTTGATTCAGTGCAATTTAAAGTGAATTCAACTTGATTCAGTAACATTTAACTCACTCAGTCTGTGCTGCTGTCATCAATCACTGGCACATAATGTGGATCTGCCAATAGGCTGTACCTAATGAAAAAGCTCAAATGCTTAAAGTCTGGTTAGTGAGCTAATGTAGAAGACAGAAAACAGATACACAGATAGACCCAGCTGTTGTCTCCACTATAAGTCAACAAACCACAGGCTAATAGTCCTAATTAACACTCTAGCCTAATTTTTCCATTTCAGAACTGATGGCAGCCAGAAGTGTGAAGATAAACGTGCTGTCTGGTTGAAGACCTTGTCACACCATCATTGGAAACAGCAAAATTCCGTGGCAAAATAGCAATAATTAGCACTCTCTCAAGATGTCAGCTAAAAATTTTCAAGTCGAGTTTAACTAAGTTTAACAGCAGCTGTCTTAACAGCAGTGACCTTTGAGGGAATGGAAAGTTTGAAATGAACAAACCGTGCACTGTTGTAGCTTATTAGCTGGGTACACCATCTATATTGGAGTACAAGCTACAGCACAAAAGCGGAACACTTTGTAGACTAAAATATATATTTTGAACTAGACATGATGCCTTTCGCCCACAAAAGAATTAAAATCACACAGACCAGCGCCCATGCCTTTGTGGGATAACACTAATGGGAACCCAACATGAAGAACTTCTGGATCAGGTTCACATTAATTCTGGAAAGGATCTGATGCACAGTACAATTTATACCAAAGGTCTAAATTTGTCTAAATAGTGCTGTACTGCAGTGGCTCCCGAGATGAAGAACAGAGGTGTAACCCAGGTCAGATCCAGACAAATTTGAGAAACAAGCCCAAGTGCTGAAGGTGTCTGATTTTTCTTTAAGATTGCTCTAAGTGTCCTCCACAGTGTACTTGTTTGCACATTCGCTTCACATGCAAAAGATTCCCAGTTTGAGACAGGGAGGAGACACAAGCCAGTTCTAGTTCCGGTCCCAAGCCCAGATAAATGAGAGGGCAAAATCTGTGCCCAATCACATATGCACATTTATCTCCTGGGGTGACCTCTTGGAGAAAAAGGGAGAAGCTCAAAGTACCTTCTGCTTTTGGTGCATTAAATTCTGGAACAAAAAAAAAAATCCAGCTTTGTTTCTAGATTAGATCCAGATTCATTTTATTTCTGTCTTTATGTGGACTTTGGCTTTGTTCACTACTTGGTAGGTATACAAGTGTACACTGAAGCGCTATTAGTCTCATATGTACACACAACATTTTGCCAATGTAAACACATCTTTCCCTGTAAGATCTAGAAGTACCATTCATATCCAGGCCAGAGAGCTGAAATGAAATAGCAAGCTTTTTGAAATCTGGAATGAGCTGTTGTGTCAAAGTTACAAATCTCAACAGTGGACAGGGTGGTGGTGTGAAAAGGTCAAAATATCTCCTGATTTTTCTGGAAGATATACATTTTAGCTTGCTGTCAAACAAGTTAAACTTGAGTTTTTTTGAGGATGATTCTGGCAGTTTTTCCTATCTTAGAAAAACCCAAACTTGCTAACTGACACAGTATCAGGTATGTTAAGGAGTCTCTTTCACCCTCTTTGTTTTAATCAATTATATGGTGCACAATTTCATAATATTTTAAGATGAACAACCCACTACAAGAAAAAGGAGAAAACCACTACTCAAAGTATTAGCAGTTAGTTCATTATGATATTTAACAAACAGATAAATTTTGCTGTGTCACCTTCTGGTGTAACTTGGTCTTAAAGACAGCACGTTGCTGCTAGCTGCTGTCCTTCTGTGTGTATCTGTAGCAGTAGGAGAAAGCAATGCAGTATGAGTAGCTTAAAACCCTTAACAACAAACGCTCAATTACTATTAACAAATGCTTCAACAAATCGCTGTACAAGCCCAAATAACATTCAGGAAAAGTTGGCGAAGAAAAACTGACAGAAAAATACAAATATATCCCAACAGAGCGGAAAATTACAGGAAACACACTTGAGAGGATCTGCCACTAAATCTTCCACTGAACGGACAGTTGTTGACGCAGACAGCGAGCGAGGGCAGGGATGGAGAGGTCGTCGGTTGTGCAGGTATTGTCTGAAACAACTGCTGTGTACACACACACTCACACACACACAAAAACAAACACTTGTCCTCTCGTAAGTGCTCCCAAGTTGCCATTGCAGGTGGACCCCAGAAAGGACAAAATAGCACCAGTATGAAATAAAGCTAATTCTGCAGCAGAGACTCTCATAGCAGTCAGATACATTCATATATACTGACTGAAAACCAGAGGTAGGATTTCCTCAATCCCCTCTTCTCTCCTCCCTCATCGTTATTCCCTCTCCTGAAACAACCCTCCATCGATAGGATTTAAAACACAAATCAGATAATAAACAGAGAGAAGCTACACTCAAACACACACACACACACACGCAAAGTGCTGTTTCAGACAACGACCAGCCAGGGTGACGTCTTCCCCACCACATCCCTCCATCACTCAGTCCTCCGTTTCATCATCTTCTCTTCCTCTTTCCAACTTGAGTTTTGGTGTCAGCCAGGTATCTTGTGTCCGTCTCTGCTTGATCAAATCATTCCTCCGTCCATCTGATCGTCCTCTTGTGTATTTTCATATGCTGTTTGTTTGTATGTCGCTTTTGGCACTCTGCTTCCCCCCCCGCCCCGACTGGATTACATAAACTGCATCTGGACAGACAGAAAAAAAGAGAGAATGCAACAGGAGAAATTGTTTTGATCACTGAAAAAGCCTTTGACACTGTGTTCAGATGGCAGTCAAGAGTCAGTTTCCTGACAGAAATTACACAAGCTCAAACAGAATGATTAAAAAAGATCTCACCAGTGGCAAGATAAAGAGGGGTCGTGAGACAATTAACAGGATAAGAGATCAGAAAAACGCTTTTTCTTTAGAAAACATCGGCATTTCCACCAAGTAACTGCTGAATATTTTCACCTCCTCAACCCTCTCAAAAAATTCAAATAAAAACTCAGCTGACCTGGTGATTGTTTCTTACTCCATCCTCTATGCATTTGTTGCTTTTGAGATGACTCTTCATGACTTTTTACATACAAAAGGTTTTTAACGCCTGTACTTTTGGTTTTGATTTGCGCCAATCTTGAGTTTTTTTGGACTGATTCTTGAAGAGTCATGTTTTTTTTTGGTGACACAAAACAAAAAAGGTGTGATGATTGGCAACACATAAGACACAACTTATTTTAAGCTAGTGGTTCTCAAACTTTTATTGCCATGCTCCACTTCAGAAGCTGAAAAGAGTTTGTTCCCCACACCCAAGAATTTTACGAGTCACTAACAATAAAAAAGAATACATGCTGAATTTTACTCAAATAAAGGTGGATATTAGTGCAGTAGCATCAGCAAATTAAATGTTTGCTTGTTTCTTTTACATAGAAAAATCATATCTATTTACTTTAGTTTCACTTCATATTTTTCACCTGTCTGTCTGCGCACCACCTGCAGCAGCTTCACGCCCCACCAGTTGGGCCTACCCCACAGTTTGAGAACCACTGCTCTAAGTGATCAGAGCATAAAGTCTGGAAACTACACAGAAAATAAAACCTTTTCACATTTCCACAAGCAAAATAAATATGACAGACTTAAAGCAACTGTCCATCGTCTGTTCTTTTGCGCATCTTAAATCTTTCCAACGCTCCCTAAAAAGGTGCCCTGTAGTTGCCTCTTCATTGTTAAATTGGGATTTTTTTGGGTACTATTTAATGAGGCTGCCAGTTAAGAGCCTCTGAGGTGACGGTTTCCATAGACAGCAGAAAAAATGGATGTAGCTTCCCAGTATGAAAAGTGAAACCAGTGCTTAAGTGCCTTAACACTGCATTCTTCTTAATGGCCACCAGGGAGCAATAGTTGTGGATTTCCTATAGATGTACATGAACACTTTCCTGATGAGTTTATGGACTCAGTCTCTCATTTTGGGTCCGTCCATCCATTTTCCTGACTGCTTATCCAATTCAGGGTTGGGGGGGCTGGTGCCTATCCTATCTTTCATATGGGGCAAGGCACACAAGGCAGTACACCCTGGACAGGTCATCAGTCTATCTCAGGACTAACACAAAGAGACAGACAATCTTTCATGACCACTTTCATACCTACAGCCAATTTTAGAATCACCAATCAACCTAACAAGCATGTTGTTGGACTGTGAAAGGAAGCCAGACAATGCAGAAAGAACTCATGCAGGCACGGGAATAACATACAAACTCCACAGAGAAGGGCCCCAGCCAGCTGGTGGATTCAACCTAGAATCTTCTTGCTGTAATTGAGTAAGCTGATCACTGTCCACCATCCCACTTCATTTTGGGTCATGTCAAATGAAACATTTAGTGGATTTAGTCAACTTTTGGTCATTCTACATGTCAGAAACAAGGATTACCCAAGATAAATTAATCAGCTAAAACTCATGATTGATAACACTGGTCAACACTGAAATCGTTACCGACTTAAAAAGGTCCTACTCTGTAGTATCTTGGTGTTCTGAACATGAATATAACCATGAAAAAATTTTATTGGCTCTCGTTTTGAAGACATTTCAGATAGCGATAGCGAGACAGTTTAAGCTACTGTTACATGAAACTGTTATTATATTATCCTTTTAGGTACAATACAGAACACTAATTCCTCGAAAGTGCGTTAATACCATGGACAATTTTTGCTATATTTGTGGGGAAATGACATTTGCCAACCAGAAGAAAAGTATCACTTCTCAAGTGAAGAAGGCATATCATCTTTGCTTCGGATGACCAAGACAAGCCTTGGGCCCCGCATATACGCTGTGCTACATGTACAACACCGCTTTCACCGTGGCGAAAGACCATCAATGCCGTTTGCAGTCCCCATGGTGTGGAGAGAGCCAAGCAACCACACAAATGACTGTTACTTCTGCTTGGTTCCTCCTCTTTCCAGCGGAATAACAAAGCAAAAGAAGTCGAGAATAGTCTACCCAAACATTCCGTCTGCATTGAGACCAGTTCCGCATGGTGAGGGACTTCCTATTCCAGAACCTCCAGCAGAATATTCTTTTGAGTCAGCTGATGAGGACAAGGGTGAGCCGACCTGTTCTTCCCCTGGTCTGTCAGCATGCAGTGATCCAGATTTTCACTGTGGGGCATCGTCAACCCCACACAGAATAACAAGACTCAAGACTCCAACAATGGAATCTTCTGGAAGAAGATGTCACAATTACTTCATATCGAAAGCTCCACCAGCAGTTGGAGCCTTTCTTCAGAACAGCTGTACAAGAGTCAGGCAAAGAAATCTAAGAAGTAGTCTATGACAGCTTTTTTACAGGTATTAACCGTAGGCTTATTACTATTGGCATGCACTTCATAATGTAAACAATAATTATTGCAGATTACAAAAAAACTAGAGCCAGTTTTGCATTTTGACTGTCATATTTGTGTTGCGCACATACAAATTGATAAGAAATTACTAATTTTATTTCAGTAACATGACTTTTGTAAAAATTTGTTGACCAGTGTTATTTTCACTCCA
>VUQH01033813.1:14162-27778 GCA_015106775.1 Etroplus canarensis | reverse complement strand
GGAAATATGAACGTAAAAAAAGTACATATCAGATTTTCATCTACCATGCAATACCATCTGGAAAGCATCTGATTGGCAATGGCTTCATTTTTCAGCATGAAAATGATACACACTACCAATGCAGTAGAAGCCTACCTGTACAAAAAAACACAAAATATAACACTATCATTCATGGATTGGCCTCCCCAGAGCCCAGACCTCAACATAACTGAAGCAGTGTGGGATCATCTTGACAGAGAACAGAACAAAAGGCAGTCAACATCCAAAGAAGAGCGTTGGAATGTCCTTCAAGAAGCCTGGAGAACTATTCCTGAAGGCTACTTAAAGAAATGACAAGAAAGCTTGGCTAAGAGAGCTCATGCTGTGTTAAATAATACAGGTAGTCATACCAAATATTGACTTTCAAGCTAGTTAAAACAGTAAAAACACTGTTTTTGCCATATGTGCTGTATTTCTATATATGTTTGCACATGAGTCAGTTAAGTGTTGCACCTATTTCCTTGGCTGTAGAGTGTCGTGTTCCTGAAGTGGAGAGTATGAAGAGTATTTGCATTCATTTGCTGTTTTGTGGTCACTGGATGTGCAAATAAGCTTCGCATTTGTCTTTTAAAGACGGTAATATATTGACAATTGTGTTAATAGCTGCAGCCTTCTGCTGAAAAGCTCTGAGAAAGCCACCCCTCTATCCTCTCACTCTGCAAACGGAGAGCCATCAGAAAGAAAAAGTTTACATTTGATTTGATTAGAAGCCCCATTAAAAGCTTTTATATACATGTTCTGAAGGGAAGGGAAAAACTCAGTGGAGGACATAACGTCATAAAGCATCTTTTAAAGGCCAATTCTCTGATGCTGCATGAATAAAATGAAAAACATTTCAAAATAACTGACAAGAAAGCTCATTTCCCATATGGCCGCCAATTTAATTTCTCCACAAATTGCAGTTTTATTGTGTTTGTTCACACAGTATCACAGATGGTGGAGATCATTTGTATTAATTTTTTTATTTACCTCAGGAAATTATATGAACTTTGCATGTGTGTGTGTATGAGTGTGTGTTTCCCTCCTCACCAGGAACACAGTTAAGTTGTCGTTCTCCTTGGTGAAATATGACATCACCCCCACCACAGAGACGCTCTCCTCTGCGCTCGCCACGTATGACTTCTCCCCTTTGTTGTCGCAGAAGTAGATCAGCTCCTCCACCTTGCTCAGGTTCCGCAGAGAGCAGATGCCCCTGAACACGCTGCCACACACCACCAGCACGTTTTTGGCCCCGTGCACCAGCAGCAGCTTGTTGTGGTTGTCAGTGTCCACGGCCTCCTCGCAGGCTTCGGTGACGGGTGGCGTGCACTGCCGGTTGTCCTTCTTGGGGCCCGTCTCGGTGCGGGACTCGACCACAAGGTCAGAGTTCAGCTGGTAAAGGGTGTTGACGGCGCCGACGTACAGCCGGCCAGTGCGGGGATCGGCCACTACGTTGTTGATCAGCGTGTCGGATGTGAATGGTGCGGTCTCGCCACGAGAGGGAGTGAGGTAAGCGGCTGCCATGAAGATTAGGGCGAAATCCCACACCAACCACCGCTCCATCATGTCTAGAAGAAAAACAGAAAAATGTTTATGGCCAGCAACAAATTGTTAATAATGCAAACATCATTATTTATCTTACCTACTTAACTACAATTCCATATGAGAAAATTACAAAAAAAACTCCCTGAGCCAAAAGCTGAAATCTATCAAATTACATTTTTTATTTAAGAATTGATTTTTAGGGCTCACCACAGCGGATCATCTGCCTCCATCTCACCCTATCCCTTGCATCCTCCTCCCTCACACCAACCCTCTGCATGTCCTCCTTCACTACATCCATCAACCTTCTCTGTGGTCTTCCTCTTCTCCTCCTGCCTGGCAGCTCCATCTTCAACATCCTTTGTCCAATATATCCACTATCCCTCCTCTGAACATGTCCAAACCATCTCAACCTTACCTCTGACTTTGTCTCCAAGCTGCTCTATGTGAACTGTCCCTCTGATGAACTCATTTCTAACCCTGTCTATCCTGGTCACTCCCAGTCAAAATCTCAATACTGTATCTTCAGCTCCACCTCCAGGTCTTCCAAAATAATTTTTTAACATTTTCAGTCAACTATGGTTTGATTTCTATGAGCAGATTCTGAATAAGAATGTGCAGAATACGTTGATATTTAAGACAATTAGCAACAGACGCTTCTTGATTTTATTTTGCTTGTAGTCTGAGTGCTGTTGAGTTTCTGACCAGGCCTCGGTGGCAAGCTAGTCAATGTGGAGAGCAAAAGAGTGATGGCATTTACTCTGGCTATTGTCTGATGATGATTTAGCTTTTCACCTTTAACAAGGAGGTTATGTTTTTGGTTTGTTTGTTAGCAGCATTATGCAAAACTTAGAAACACATGAGAATTTCACCAGTGGGGAGCCTTAGAAGTGATTAACTTTGGGAGTGGACCTGGATCTGGATTCTTTTAGAAAGATTCAACATTGTTAAGTAGAGCAGAATTTGGTATCATGAATCACATCTATTTTCTTCTCGACATTTGCGCTTCTGGAATACTGATTGGGCTAAAGATGATAAAACTGATGTTACTGAAAGGTGCTTTGTTTAAGTTCCCATAAAGGAGGAAGCACAGAATTGCCCAAAATGTCTTGAACCCAACCTTACTAGCACAGTGCAATCAGGCAGGTTACGCTCTCCTGGCATTTGCTAAACCCAGACTCATGCGTGAGACTGCCAGTTAAGAGACAAGACATGCTTTACATCACCCTATCAGACACTTAGTATTGTGCTTGGTGATGTAAGGCTCGCACACAGCTGCTCAGTCATGGAAATCCATGCAATGAAGCTTTTGGTGCACAGTTTCTTTTGCCAATGTTAAAGCCACAGGAGGTTTGGAGCTCTGCGGTTACTGAGTCAGCAGGGTGCTGGTAACTTTTGCGCACCTCAGCAACTGGTGACCCTGCTCTGTAACTTCACATGGTCTACCACTTGGTGGCTGAGGTGCTATGGTTCCTGAATGGTTCCACTTTGCAATAATACCATTTACAGTTGATGGTGGAATATCTAGGAGGGAAGACATTTGCAATGCTATTACAGCACCATGCTGGAATTCAGTCAGGTCTTTAGAATGACTCAGAATGAAATACCTGACTAAGTGTAGCCCAGTACTGGCATCCATGTAGTGTAAGATGAAGGCTCAAACACAGCTCAGACACATTTCATTGTACTAGTTTTTGTGCAAAGACAATAAAAGGTTTGTAAAATTGAAGAATAACTCAAAACCTTACCCCCCGACATTTTTTAGCTCTGATTACTACAGGTCCCATCTTTTTTGAGACATATTGCTGCCATCAAATTCAAGATAAACTAGCATTTTTCATGAAATGAAAGAATGTCTCACTTTCAACATTTGATATGTTTTGCAAATACAATATTTGTTTAGGAGATTTGCATATCATTGCTTTGTGGTTTTTATATATTATGCAGTGTCCCAACCTTTTTGGAATCGGGATTGTAAATTCAAACTTCCTTACATACATCCGAGACTCGAACAACTGTTGAACAGTCAATAAACTTTTTTCTCATCCTCGTATTTTAAACAGGCACTGCATAAGCCAGCTAAACTGGCTGTTTTGACTGCACCTGAATGCTCCACTTTGAAGCTCTAGGACTAAAGGTAACTCAGTTGTCCTCCAGTAAGACAGAAATACCATTAGTTACAGCCACAAATTGTTTTGTGGACACTTTCTCTGACAAATAAACTCTGTGAACTTGAATCTGCGGAGACACGTGGAGTAGCACTTGTCCTCTAAACAAAGCAGAGTCTTTAACAGCACCCTGACATTGTACTGTAGCACCAACAGCAGCAGAAACTCAAGGAGAAAAGAATGAACGCTGAGAGCAAAGAGAGACGCGGAGCAATAATGAGGAGCTTCTCATTAAACCCAGAACATCCTTTACTGGAGGAAAAGGGAGAGGAGGAGGAGGAGGAGGAAGAGGAGGAGGAGAAGGTGGAGGTAACAAACTCAAAGTGAGAGTTGCTGAGCCAGATTAGATTAGCAAAGACAAAAGAAGAAAGTGTGTGTGTGTGTGTGTGTGTGAGAAAGAGAGAGACTGAGTGTAGCAATTAGTTGTCTGACATACTGAGATTCTCCTTCCATTAGTCTAGATGGGTGTGTTTAATTATAGCTGTGGCCTGTGGCTGTAAAACAAGGCTCCAGTATTCAGCAACATCACGCTCACTGTAACGACATCTTTCTGCTCTAAACCTGTGCAGACGTCCAGAGGTGCGACTCTCAGCTTATTCGCGAGTGCTTCACATTAACTGAAATCATTTTCATCATTTTCTTCCCTTTAAATATTAGCGAGCACCAAATAAAAACCTTTCTAATTCCCAAGGCAATGTCTCAGCCTCTGGTTCGATAAATCAGAACGCTTAGAGTTGCATCGTGGTTGTTTATTTTCATTTTCATTATCAGGTATTTTACCGTCCAATCACTGGTTTTACAGCAGGAATCAGATAGTTCTGATCGGTGGTCAATTGACTGGTGCATCCCCTGTGTTTCTGCTCCCTGCTAATTGAATTCACTTCAGGTCGCTTCATTGCAATGGGATTTATTAGTGTGAAAAGACTTATCTCTCTACCCACCTGCTCTCCCAAATTACCCATCCTCAGATATCAAGAGGCAGGAAGTCTAATGGCTGCAGTGCAGAGTTTAGGAAAGAGTTTAAGAGTTTCAGGAAAGCATTACAGTGGAGAAATAGCTGGGAACACACATCCAAAGGTTTGAAACCTTTTAGTAAAATCTGAATGCTTCAACATGTCCTCAGACGAAACCATCCTACCAGTCATTTTTCATGTCTTATAACTTATATTCATGCCTGAAATGGTAGGTAGTTCTTCTGCTTTTAAGGAAAACCAAAGTTCACCTAGGAAGGCAGAAGAGGTGGAGGTAGAGGTGGCACCATCACTATTTCTCTCACCGTTTACTTTCATTTTCACTTCCCAAAAATAAGTTAGTGCTGGGACAAAAAATGCAGGTTCAGGTTGTGGGTCAGCAGTCTAAGTAGAGACACTGAGGCCCCCCTTTCCCCAGCCACCTCCTCCAGCTCTTCCAGGGGGATATCAAAGTGTTCCCAAACTAGCCGAGAGATATAATCTCACTTTCCTGTCCTGGGTCTGCCCCGGGGCCTCCTCTCAGTAGGCCATGCTCAAAACACCTCACCTATGGGCCGTTCAGGAGGCATCCAAGTCAGATGCCTGAACCACCTGACTCCTATAATTCCAACACCTTATTAAAATGTACCAGTCCAAGGGGACTGTCCCCAACTTCAATGCAATGCTGCAGAAGTGTGTCACAAAGTTTCATTTTGTGTTTCCAGGGCAGTGAGTTCCTGCCCACTGACACCAACTTGTTAATTTAGTGCTAACCACCAAAAACAATGAAATGTTTAGAACTTTGATGCTTATCTGGGTTTGGATTGCAGGTGCAGCAGTCTTAAGTATAGACACCCAAATCCTCCCTCTGCCCAGTCACCTCCTCCAGTTCTGCAGGTGGACACCAAGCCGTTCCCAAGCCAGCCAAGAGACATAATCTCTCCCGCATGTCCTGGGTCCACCCCGGAGCCTCCTCCCAATTGGGTGTGCCCAAAACACCTCACTTAGGACTTGTTCAGGAGGCATCCTCGTCAGATACGACAAAACCACCTCAACTGGCTCTTTTCAATGCTGAGGTGTAGTCAGAACACCTTTTTTAAAAGGGGGACCACCACTCCAATCTGCCAATCCAAGGGCACTGTCCCCAGCTTCAACACAATGCTCCAGAGGTGTGTCATATGGTAGAAAGCTTAATTTTGGGTGTTTCCAGAGTAGCAAGTTCCTGCCCATTGATAACAGCTTACATTCCACATGCACTTTTTAACATTGCCATTAGAGTTCACTTAACTTCAGTATTATATAACTTGGTTGTAATGGCTTGTAAGTACTAGCGCTGGGTGATTTTAGTCCATCGCGAGCCTACTGCTACCCTCACCAGACATGCACATCCTTGATTTACCTAAAAACATGTTTTTTTAAATATATGCACTTGAAGCCCACTTTCCCAGTGTAGAAAGATAGAAAGTCTGCTGCCTAACCTATTTCATCATGAGGTTTTGCTGCCCATGTTGATTTTTTTGCTCTTTACATTTTGTTAATAATTCAGTAATTTGCTCTGAAAATACATGTGATGGGCCAAAGCCACATAAGTGGAAGAAAATGGACATATGGAAGTTAAGTATTCATAGAGATTACAAGCGTTCTCATGGAAGCAGACCAGTGAATGAGAAAACTAAAATGACAAAAAATGGTTTCACTGAGCCATGATGTCCAGCTTACACTGGAGCAGTTTGAAACCTGGTGTGAAGCGGCTGGGATGTGAATGAGCACTTCAAAATGCTGAGCTGGAAAAGGGTGGCGTTCCCACTCCGGTTCAAGAACGAGTGGGTGCTCCAAGTGGACGAGTTAATGTGTATTGGGGTCTTGTTCATGAGTGAGAGAAAGAGGGAGGGGCAGATTGACAGATTGAACAAATATAGCGATCTGTAAAGGTGAAGACAGATGATCATGAAGGCGAAGCTGTTGATTTACCGGTTGATTTACTACATTCCTACCCTCATCTCTGGTCACGAGCTTTGGGTACAGTATGACTCAAAGAACGAGACTGCGAATACAAGCAATGGAAATGAGTTTCCTCTGAAGGGTGTCTGGGCTCTCCCTTAGAGACAAGATCAGGACTTTAGTTGTTCAGAAGGGGCTTGGAGTACAGCCACTGCATCCAGTTGGTTTGGACATTTGACCAGGATGCCTCCTTGGTGCCTCCTAGGTGAGGTGTTTTGGTCATATCTTATCAGGAGGAGGGCCCCGGGCAAACCCAGGACACACTGGAGAGATTACACTTGTTGGCTGACTTGGAAACACCTTGGCGTCTCCCCCAGAAGAGCTGGAGGAGGTGGCTGGGCAGAGGGCTGCCCCCATGACCCCGATCCGGATAAGTGGAAAAAATTAAATGGCTGGATGTACAGATGGATGTATGGATGAAATGACAATAAAAGAAACCACCAGTGGACTCAAACCATTGGCAAACCCTTCTAGACAGCCAGGACTGAACCACTGTTCAGTAGTCCTTAAGTTCTGCAAGACGATGCAAATTCTCCTGTTGTTCTCATACTAAAACAAACACAGATGCCAACTAGGAGCTTTTACTGTTTATAAGCAGTAAAAAAAGCTATTAAAAAGAGGGCCAGAGTGTGGCTGAGATCTATAAAGGTTTGTTTGTTAAACTGAAGAGACTGGGCTACCGGCCGACATGATGATTAAACCTGGCTGGATTTCATTAGTCGCTGCGGCTATTCTCAGTTTGTAAAGAGATGCAAACTTAAAGCTCAATTATTATGCAGCTCTTTCAGCTTTACAATAGTCAAAAGGTTAAATTCTACATTGAACCGTAAACCAGCTTCTTCTCCCTCCAAGTTCTGTTTTGAGCCTTTAAAATGCGCTTGTAGTGATTGCGGTAATGCTGCTAAATGAGGGTGCGGGTCAAAACCCACACCTCAGTGTTTTTAACACCCTTTTGCTTCGACGTTAACCCTGCCTTTGTGTCACTGTCATGTGGCCGCCTCTCTCGTTAAATTTCATATCTCTCAGGCGCCCACCTCTGTAAGAAAGGAATAAAGACGACAGGTACATTCACCTTCTCTTCTCTCTCAGAAGGCCTGTTATGGATGTGTGCATCTGCCACATCAAAGGAAAAATCATCCTTGGCTCTGCTCAGGAGCCATCTCTGAGCTCTGCCAGCCATCCTGCCCCTTTCTTTTCTCTCTGCAGTATTTCCTTTCTTTCATCCTTCTACTTCGGTTCTTTAAGCCTGACTGGTGTCAGCCCAGGAATAAACTGGATGTCAAAGGTGTAAAAGGTGTGTGTGTTTCTATGCGTCAGCTCTTGTTCTTCTGAGCAGCAGTTTGACTTTTAGATGTGTAGTTGTCTAAGGTGAGATCCTCGTTTGGAGTTAGTGCAGCATGAGAACTTTTCTTTACTTTTAAAGTGGGCCGCAATAAAAACATCAGATATTCATAGCCACATTACCAAGATCAGCAGCCTCTATGAAGCCTATTTTTAAAGACAGTTTTTTTAAAAGCATGGTAACTGTTGAATAGTGTGGAAAATGGAAGTTATGCCGTCTGCTTACTCATCCAGCTGCAACAATCTGGGACAACCTTAAGTGTGTCAGTGAGACAAAAACTAGCTGATGATTAAACAAGCCTATGAGGATTATGCAACACAGTCTCCCAAGGTGCCAAACAGTGATTTTTTTGTGAAGGCATAGGCATCACACTGATAGTTATAAGCTGTCATTTGGCATCTGTGCCTTGATGCAACACTTTGCTGCGCTTTCTTTTTACTTACTGATCAGTTTTAATTTTACCTGCGTTTTACTTATGCATCAACAATTGTTCTTCCTTGAGGGCCATTCTTAATTCAATAAAGTAAGAGAGGAAAGGCACACTGGACAACTGAATGAAAACACGCTCACAGGCTACAGTGGAAATATTATTAACATAAAACCCGAACGTCAATGCTGAAGTAGCTGATCCAGCTCAGGATCTATGATAATTAAAAGGAAATTGTAATGTGTGAAGTACCCTGGGGCCTCCTCCCAGTGGGAAATGACCATAACACCTCACCTATGAGGTGTTCAGGAGGCGTCCTACTCAGATGCCCGAACCACCTCAACGCCTTTCAATGTGGAGGTGTCCACAACTTCAAAGCAATGTTGCAGAGCTGTGTCACATGTCAGAATGCTTACTATTGTGTGTTTCCAGAGTAGTGAGTTCCTGCCCATTGATACCAGCTTAGATTCCATGTGCACTTTTTTCCACAGCTGCTAGAGCCTGCTTAACTTCCAAACTATACAAGTGGAGCTTAGAATAACAGCTTGTACTAAGGTTGGGATATTTTTTTCTATTGGGAACTTGTTACTGTAGTGCTATCTATTGAACATGCTTTATATGCCTAACCAGAGCATCAGTGACGCAGTAGATAATCTAGCTCATGCGCCATCACAACTTACAATTGCAATTTGTGAAGTACAACAAGAATGCTATATGTTTTCTTGTTATTCGCTGGCTGGATTGAACAAACTAATGCAAATTAAAACCATTGAGAAGTCAAGGAGGCTCAGAAACAGTCATGGAAAAGTGCCCATAAAAGGACGATCACCTTGACCATGAGCACAGTTTGGGTGAAGAGCCATTAGGTGAATAATGTGTGTAAGTTTGATAAAATTCTGACCAGTACTCTAACAGGAGTAGTAATTCTTGTGAACTGTGGACAGACGAACAGACAGATGCCTCACCATGGTATGAGGTCATTGGCTCTTTGGTCAGATGAGCTAAAAAATTAGATGCTATATTATCATACATTTTGCCAATTATTTGATATCAACCACTGCAGAAATCACTGATGAAACAGTGCAATAGAATTGAGTTACTCACTTCACTCATTACTATCATAGTTCATTTGCGAGTATTTTTTTTTTTTTGTAGGGCACTGTGGGACAGGATGACAGAGACTGTTGAGTTCCACATTTCACCGAATGCAGCTTAGCTCAACTTAATCCATTTTAATTTAATTCAATTTGGTTGCATTTTGTTTGTTGAGCGTCAGCATAGATTTATGACAGAAGGAAAGCAGCAAGAGTGAAAGTGAAGGTTTACGAGATGGTTTCAAGATGGTGGCACTTACAAAAACATAGGAGGTGGAGTTGGAAGTGGCAGAATGGAAGACGCTACGCTTTTCATTAGGAGTGACCAGGATTAATGAGTTCATCAGAGGGACAGCTCAGGTTGAACAGCTTGGAGACAAAGCCAGAGAGGCGAGGCTGAGACGGTTTGGACATGTGCAGAGGAGGGACAGTGGATATATTGGGCCAAGAATGTTGAAGATGGAGCTGCCAGGCTGGAGGAGAAGAGGAAGACCACAGAGAAGGTTGATAGATGTATTGAAGGAGGACATGCAGAGGGTTGCTGTCACAGAAGAGGATGGAAGGGATAGGTTTGAGATGGAAGCAGATGATCCACTGTGATGAGACACTGCACATCACCACAAACACACCATCTCCACCATGAAGCACGGTGGTGGCAGCACCATGCCCTGGGGATGCTTCTCAGCAATAGGCCCTGGAAGGCTTGTAAAGGTAGAGGGGAACATGAATGCAGAAAAATATCCAGCAAGTTCCAGCAAGACAATGACCTTAAGAATACAGCAAAAGCTAAAAAGAAATGGTTCGGAGACAACAAGGTGAATGTTCTGGATTTGACAAGTCAAAGCCCAGATCTCAATCCAACCAAGAATTTGTGGCTGGACTTGAAAAGAGGCGTTCACATCTAATCCCCGAGCAACCTGACAGAGCTTGAGCTGTTTTTCAAGAAAGAACGGAGAAAAATTGCAGTGTCCAGATGTGCCAGCCGGACTGAGAGATATCCACAGACTCAGTGTTGTGATTACAGCCAAAGGTGCGTCTACTAAATACTGACCTAAATGTGTGAATATTTATGCAAACATTCATTGTACTTCATATATTTTTAATTAACTGACATTAGTTTGTAAAATTTAGTTTTTACTTTGACATGACAGAAGTTTTTTATTTTGCAAATTCTTGTCAAAAAGCCAAATTATATTGACAATGATTTCATTTGTTAAAGCAATAAAAAGGGTGAAACATCCAAGGGGGGGCAAATACTTTTTGATAGGCATTGTACATACCTGATGTTTTTCAATGCGACCTCAGTCTGATTGGCCATGTTGCTTTTTATCTTTTACATCATTGAAGTGAAACAGATGTCATAATTCTGCGCTGATAAGCTAAAAGACACTAAAACTGCCAATTTAGTTGGTTTTGTCACTGTCAGGACACATGCAGTGGTTTGTCCAGATAAAAGCAGCTTTTCACCTCTATCTAGTCCTCATTACAAACTAATGCAAAGGCAACACCTTGGGTGTGGGTACCTGCAAAGATTGAAAACCGTTCTTCTAATGTTTTATAGATGATGATTAATTAGGAAAAAAAAATCACCAGATTAATTGAGGATGAAAATCATTGTTAGATGGAGGCCTCGTAGACGGATGCTAATTGGCTGATTGTTTTATGCAGCACACCTGTGTAAAAACATCAGCCCTCCTTATGTTTCTCTACTCATTTACTTCCATCTGTAGCACGTCTGTATCCATCTGGCGGGAGTCAGATTAAAGGTTTGACATATTTGGGTTAAGGGAATTCAGGAATTAATGTATTCAGCAGAAAGTCTACTTAAATTCAATATTTCAACTGCCTCTGTTGTAATACCAGCAGGACATATTGTACAGAAAACTGGCATAACTAACAATAGGGGATCACATGCAAATATGGTGATAGAAATCTAGGATCAATGAAGGACACACACACACACACATACACAGGGGAGAGAAGAGCAGTGAGCGACTCATTAAAATCCTCGGTGCATACTTTGTAAAAGTCTTGAGCGCTGACCCCTCTGCTAAAAAGTTTCGAGTGAAACTAAATCCAGGAATGTCTGCCGAAGCTCCAGCCAGGGGAATAAAGGCTGACTGATTTTCTCCTTCTGTCTAACCTCTCAAAGCTTTTCTGTTTCGAGCTCCTCTTTATAATTCACATTGTTTCGCTCCCTCGCTCTCTGTCTTTATATCTTTACCCACGGGAACGAGTTCAAACAAAAGCGGTGTTCTGACACACGAGATCCCCAGGGATTAACCTGGTCTGAAACTCCATCTATGGCTCTGTGTGTCGGTTTGTCTTTCTCACTGGCTGTTTGTACTTTAACCTGCCTGTCTGACCAGATGTGGGTTTGTGCCTGGCCCTACTGCTTTACCCAAAGCAAAGTTTAAATTCCTGACTACCTGGTTTCCATTAAATTTTGGGATCGAAGCGCATTGCATTACAGTCTGGGAGAGACTGTAATACAATTCCATTACATATAAAATCTAATTCATTGTATTACATTCTTAGAGGGGGTGTAATGTAATGTCCATTCACAAGAAAAATGTTTTTTATTACAAAATCATGTGATACTGCCAAAATTATATGGGCAGTGAA
Organism: Etroplus canarensis; assembly: GCA_015106775.1. Taxonomy (NCBI): domain Eukaryota; kingdom Metazoa; phylum Chordata; class Actinopteri; order Cichliformes; family Cichlidae; genus Etroplus; species Etroplus canarensis. The sequence continues at coordinate 15,611 of VUQH01033813.1, read as the reverse complement.
ACACTTGTGAAAGCGGGATAATCAGGCCTCATTGTTCTCATTGCAAAGTACCATAGTAGGGGGAAAGTCAGTTTTTGAGTTAATTTGACCAATTAATCTAAACTCAAGCATCCAAGACATGGCTTGTTTTAAAGACTGAAGGGTGGCAAGCACAATGAAAGGGAGAATACAAGGCATAGATAGACAACACTGAATGGTGGAGCAATTAACATTGATATGTGATTTAACCAGCGTACGCCAACATAGGAAAAATTTGGTGAATACGTGAATATTCTGGGAGCAATTTGGGGTTCAGTGTCTTGGCCAGGGAGACTTCGGCATGTAGACTGGAGAAGCCAGGGATTGAACAACCAACCTTCCAGTTGGAAGACGACCTGCTCTATCTCCTGAGCCACAGCCACCTCTACAGGGATTTATGGAGAATGGCCCGAAAGAGAGAAAATATCCAGTGAGCGACAGTTCCCTGAGAGAAAATGCCTTGTTGATGCCAGCGATCAGAGGAGAATGGCCACACTGCTTTGTGCTCATAGGAAGGCAGCAGTAACTCAAATAACCACTTATTACAACCAAAGTGTGCAGAAGAGCAACTCTGAAGGCCCAACACATCGAACCTTCAGGCAGATGGACTACAGCAACAGAAGACCACACTGGGTGTCCCTCCTGTCAGCTAAGAACAGGAAACTGAGGCAACAGAAAACTGAGGCAACAGTTCATACAAGCTCACCAAAATTGGACAACAGAAGACTGGAAAATCATTGCCTGGTCTAAAGAGTCTCAAGTTTCTGCTGCAATATTTGGATGCTAGCCTGTAGAGTCTGAGATGTAGCTCTTGGGGTTGTTGCACTGCACAGTATGACCTTTGGGGTGAATTTGCTGGGGCATTCACTCCTGGGAAGATTGTGGTTAACACATACCTGAATGCTCCAGACCCGCAAACTGCCAAAATATCTGCTTTTATAGAGTTGCTCATACTGGCTGATCCGCAGCACCTGGCTGCTACTTATCCTCTTAATTGCTATGGAAGCAGAACTTAATTTTTCACAGGACTACACAGACCCCTGCGAAGACTTTCTTTTTCACAACTGTACCTCTATGCTACGTCTTTTAAACTATATCATCAGTAGGTATTGCATTATTTTGGAGGCATCTCAAATCTTTAGCTGTGTTCAGGATACCCAATTTAGCCTTGTCCTGCCTGTCTCCAAACCAAGCAGGTGTAATTGCATAGGATGACACAAGACAGGCACTAGTGGATGAACAGCAAATGTTTAAAATGGCTGCTTGGCTTAATGAGTCTTACTTGTCCAGAGGGAAGGGAGGGATGAGAAACAACTGTTGAGTTTAGTAACAGGTTAAACAAAACCCACAGAGAAAGGCTCTCCATAAATTCAGTGCTAGCTAGCTTGCAGCTAAAGACTGAAAAGCAAATACAGTGACTGCTTGGGGCAG
>VUQH01033813.1:2961-14142 GCA_015106775.1 Etroplus canarensis | reverse complement strand
CCTAAAAATACTTCATTCTGGATGAAGTTACCCACCTTGAAATCCCCCTTATTTATGCATATAAATGTGCAGAAATCCCAAGCAACATGGGCTAAGGGTTTGTAATCTTTTACAGATGTTGGATTCCTGAGCCAGAGCCCAGTTGGGATGAAAACCTTTTAAGAATGCTGTACCTCTATACAGAAAGAGATGCATCTCCTATTCAGCTATTAAGGAGCTGGAAATTAGTACTTCACTGTTTTTATCTTTCACATATCGTGACACCCAGCGCCATATTTCCCCCCCGTCAATACAAGTTAAGTGATGCAGAAAAGCAGCAGGCTTAACACCTTTTCCTCCCTGCTTCTGTGTCATGTTTGAGCCTTCAGTGGGTATGCTCATCAGGCGTGAGGCTGACATTCAGACACAGCTCTGAACTTGGCTGGATATCTGCAGTTTCAAATGACACCTTGTTTTTTGTGTTAGCTTGTTGCAAACTTTTGATACCAGCAGAATGGTTTTCTTGTTTATAGGGGGAATTTTCTCTGATTTCCAAAAGCCCCAATGTGGTCTCATTTACATTCATGCCCACTGCCGGGCGTCATTAGCCATTCATGACATCGAGCTGGAGGAACATTGGAGCTGATTGGCCGGGCCTGGAGGGGATATGAGTGCTATGATTGGCGGAGCCCGGGGGAAATGGAGTTCTTATTGGTGGTAATGAAGAAGCCTGAAGGAGAGCGTGGCTGAGACAAAGTAAGCATAAAACTAAAAGACAGAAGAGGATAGGACACACACAGTCACTATACCTCATCTATCGCAACACAGACACACACACAATCTCTTTTACCCAGAGTCTACAGCTACATCATACAATTTATACTGCAGAGATACAAACAGGGCCTGAAAGAAGCAAAGGTATTAGAGTTGCTTTTGAGGAGGCTCTTGTGGAGGTGCCAGGTGTACTGAATGCAGTAAAAAAATAACTGAATTTCGCCACACAATATAGCAGCATTAGCAATACACATGCAGTCTCGATGCCCAAGTCATCTCATAAAGATGTGTTTGTGAAAGAAAATTATATGGCTTTACCAGAGAGAGAGACAGAAATACCATGCAGACATGACATAAAGAGTGTGCTGACGAAAAACAAATGTGGAAGGAAGAGCTGTTTTATATCCATCCTTCAAAACGTGGCAGGCTTTAACTGAATGACCGTCATAACTGTCATCGTCGCGAGATCTCAGCCCATCTTAGTCTGGACATAGCCTGCATATAAAAGATGGACACAGCCGCTGTGACATTGCCCACAGGGTTTGAAGCTTCAGCGTTAGTGTTTTGGCTGTGTAAGACTCAACAAGCAATGTATAGCTCTCATATATATATATATATAGCTGCTGGACGGTGTAAGGATTTCTTTTATCCTACACACATGGATCACCACAGCACACAATAGAAAATACAGGTTCAGTTTTACTGCTCTCACGCGACAGTCTGCTTACTTTCATGTATTTCCTCTTTCTGTCATAAAGAATGAGTAAATAAACCTGGGGGTGAGCCCAGGATTGTATATCCAAAGAAGAAAAGTAATACATTTAGATCAAGGTGCTTTCCTAGGGATTGCAAGTGTTCCTATACACATTCTTAAATTAAACAGAATTCCTGCTCTTTTACTTTAGGTCAGCCTTCCTATATTTTCTTAAGAAACAGACTTAACAGAATAGCCGTCCAAACACCATAATATTTAGGTTGTTTAAATTATTCCTGCAGTACAATATACTGAAGAACAACGATGTACTTAAGTCATTATTTGTTTAAAGTCCTTCAATCCATCCCCCAACACCATAGCAAACTTTTAGGTAATAAAATATTAAATAAACTAGCTAAATCAAACCACAATAATAGAAAGGATTAATATGAGTTAAAACAGATCTTCTCAGTTTTGGCCATCAATGCAATAACTGCAGGTGAGCCCACACAGGCTGTGCATTTTCAGCACCCCTTGGAAAGCACCTGACTGAAACCATGACCGCTGCTTTTCTAAAACTGCATGACATGTTTATTACCACAGTCTGCTGATGCATGTGATTGGGTGTACTGCAAAGTGTGGTAAACACTAGTTATTTCAAGCCGCTGTTACCTTAACTGTCTGGTAATCATCTTTAGATTATAGCTGAAACGCATTCATATGCTCATCACTTTTTGAGACTCGCATGCACTATGTCGATTCAAGTAGTGTGAATTGGCAAAAAAGGCTTTTACCCCGGTAAAAATCATTTCACATTTTATTTGTGATATTATCATATTGTGTTTAAATCTGCATGACCTTTAACTTTGGACAGGCTCATTTTCCTGGCCATGCATAGCATTGCGATATAAGGCGACCAATGCACACAGTTTAACATCACATGTCCTGGGGGAACAGCCCTCCTTGGTTTTTTCACAGCCACTGGATTGAAAGCCAGACTTTAGAAAACTGTCATTCAGCATGGAATTTTTGAGAGCTATGGGACATCGTCTTAATATGTTGGACACATAAAAGTTTTCGCTGATGCCATTTTTTTTGTAACCTCAAGAGACCATATTTGGATGACATTTCAAATTACAACTTGTAGAGTGTGGAAGCCTGAATTGATTAATATCGTTACACAACCGTAAAGTCGTGCACACGGCTCGAGTTGGCGTTATTTAATCTTGGGTGTTTTTGAAGTCTCACTCTTTAAGGTGTTTTCACAGTAAGGGGAGCTGAAATGGTCAAACAATAGCTGAGACAAAAGCTAATTCACAGAGATCAGCTGCACACCAGTTAAATCAGGTCATATGTTGCCAGGTTGCACTGATAGATGGGTAGAAACTATTCTTAATGTTTGGACTGTGTCTGTAGACTGTACTTCAAAGACGATTTGGCAACTTGGGTAACATTAGACAAATACACAAAACGTACTAATTTTTGCATTCCAATTTTTCAAAATGACATGTGAGGGTCACCAGATTCTGTGAGTTTCCCAGGAAAAATGACAAAACAGGAGGCCGTCAGGAGATGGGCATGAAATATGGGAGAAATTTGGGAAAAATGGGCGTGTTGACAGGTGTGCTCCTGGTGAAGACCAAAATCAGAGTGAATGAAAGCACAGTAAATAGCTTCTTTAAGCACTTTACAGTACTTAAGACAAAAAGAAAGAAATGACTTTAAGACAAAAAAAAGTAGAAGGCTCTTTGTTCCAAACCGTTTACACCTTTTGAATCTGTGGACATCTCTTTATTCCTCTTTTTTGTTAGCAAATAACCTTTTTGAGGGACTAAAGGGGAGCCTTCATCCAATTAGAGCATAGTCTGTCAGATAAATTGAAATCAATCATGGGGTTCATCAAGGTTGTGCCCTTCTCCCTGCCTCCCTGCCCAGCGCCACCTACTGCTGGCAAGAAATTGGCCAGATGAGACAAATATCATTTAGTGTGCATGTGATTTACAGTACATGGTGTGTTGTACAGATATACAGCAGCATGATGTGGAATTGTTGGGTCGTCATGCGTAAATGAATGTATGCTCACAATAACACCCCCTGACTCCAGAGCTCCCCCATGTGCAAAAAAATTGCTAGGAAAGGGTGCTACAGTTTAATGAAACTTACCTAAAAATAAAACTAGGCTGAAAGCATACGAAGAAGCTAAGCCATTAAATAATACAGGAAAGAAACAACCTCCAAGAAAGAGTGAGTGATGAAATGACTGAACAGTCCAACTGGAAGAATAAGAAAAAGGACAATGGGAAATAACATCAAGAGTTAATTAAAGCTGCGAGGATCCATATTAAACCACTGCCCATGTTCTATGTTAATCTTAAAGTGGACATTATAACATGATGACAGAATAACTCCCTTTAATGACTTGACCTTTGAGAGGAGGATTAGTCTTATGATGGAAGCTCTGAGAGGTCAGCAGTTATTAAGCAGACTGAGTGTGTTGCAGCGACACACACTCTTGTCTGTAGTACCACTTGGTAACATCTCAGCAGGGCAGTGACACAGAGAGCAGAAACAAACAGTGTTGGGGCAAAGTCGAGACAAAAGACGGACTGTCAGAGGAGTGAAAGGCGACACAGAGGACTGACTGTGAGGCCACTCGGGCCAATAAAATGATAAACACTAAGAAACAGCAAAACAAGGCTTATGAAGGAGCATGCCTCTATTAACCAATTTACTGAAAAGATCACTCCATACTGACACTGATAATACTGGAACTGTATCTTATTACTTGAAGGATAAATATGAAAACATGTATGATTTTAGTCAATTATCATTACTGTCGTCTCTCTCTTGTAGTTTGTGTTTTGTCCTGTTTGTCATTCACGGCCTCTCTATACTCCTGTTTCTGTCTTCTCTCTCCCCTCACTCTCAAACTGGTCACAGCAGATGGCTGCGCCTCCCTGATCCACGTTCTGCAGGAAGTCACTTCCTGTTAAAAGAGAGTTCTTTCTCCCCACACTCGCCAAGTGCTTTCTCATTGAGGATTGTCTGATCACAGAGGTTCTCTCACTATCAGTCTTTATTATATAAAGTGGCTCAAAACAACTGATGTTTTGAACTGGCACTATAAAAATAAAACCTAAATTAATTTAATTAGGTAAACATTAAAAGCTTGTGGATTCTCAGCAAAGTTAGTGGTGGTTCTAGAGACAGCTATGCTAGCAGTTCAATCCAAAACATTCACCATTTAGTCCCGAGTCTAATTTATTTTGCACTGCATTAACGGATATACGCCTTAGCTATTTTGAGATAAGCGCAACATTCTGATAAAGTGATGGCATTTTGTCAATCCGACATAGTCAGTTTTATGCCAATGGAAATAGTGTAGACTGGTGGACCCGTCTGGAGTGTACCCTGCCTTTAACCCCACGCCAACTGGAACAGGCTCCAGCCTAACTAACAAAATAGATCAATACATTTAAAAAGCAACAAATAGACGTAACCAGAACGGTCAACAGTAGTAGCTCATCCAGCTCACAATCCATCACAATTCAGAGCTTATTGTAATTTGTGAAGCAAAAACGTAAATAGTTGGCTAGACTGCACAAAGTCAAGGAGGCTCACAGTCATTACTAGGACTACAGCCCTAGTTACTGACTGGCCATAAATATAAATATTATGCCATAAATAAATCAAATGTTGACATTTTTGTATAGATGGCAGAGAGTCACACACAAACACTCATTTTATGAACATTATAATCCACAACAATACTCTTAGGAGTAGTGATTCTTGTGAAAATGGAAATGTGCCTGTTAAACACGACGATGACCTTGATCGCAGATTAGATGAAGCCATGTTAAGTGATCACTGTGTGCGAGTTTCACTAAAATGTGACCAATTCTATACGAAAGGAAGCCATTTTTGTGAAGTGTGGATGGACGGACAGATGCCTTATCTTTGCATTAGCTCATTGGTCCTTCAGGTGGGTGAGCTAAAAAGCATAAAATTTCTCAGAGTGAGGTGTAGGTCTATGTGAAAACTGATTTGGGTAGCAAGCCGCATTCTTAAACAGTACAGGTGCAATGCACAGACAGTTGTACGCTAATCAGTATGGAGTTCACAAGCACGATGTTGTTACAGACTGTCAAATAGTCCAAATGACCTTGGGAAAGAAATGGTCACCAGACCTTGGGAAAGTCTGATGGTTTGTAAAGGTACAAAGCCCAACACAAAGTTTCAAAGAGGCTTCATTTAGGAGATTCACAACGGCGATGGACATTAGAGGTACGATCAGAGGGTTTCAACACCATAAAAAGCAATAATCTTAATCAAAATTGGACCATCTCCCCTTCGAGGTCTACTTCTTGTGCGGATCTGCACAGTTTCTAGTTCTCAGGCAATCTTTAGCTTGGTTCATGGCAGTGCCTTTTAGACCATCTGGACATTTGTAATGTCCATGTCAAAATGGTCACCTTTCAACTTGAATCTGTGGTGGCAATGCAGCAAATAGGGCAGTGGGTCAGCCACCATTGTGCCACCACAGTTCAGGGCATTTGTACCAAAAGTTCTGCAGGATGAATTCAGCTGTGTGCCCTGTGAATGTCTCAAAAAAAAATTAAGAGCATGCTCCCAATTGAACTCTGGATCTCAAACGCCACCTTCACGCTTGGAAACCGCGGACTCTTGGGCTGAAGACAGCTATTTGCTCTCTGGATCATAGCTGAAATCCCTCAGTAATCACGTGGGGTCAGCTTGTTGAAGTTTAAAGTTGATGGTGCACTGGTGCAAGTAAGCGGAAACACATTTCCACAGAGCTATCTAAAAATAGCATTTCAGGGGTGCACAAGGAGGCGATCATGAAGTGGAGGCTTTTTTAAGGCGGAGTCCAAAAGAACTCATCCACATTTAATTTCTGTGTGTGCATTTGAGTGCACCCCAGTGATGAGTGACATCTGCGATTTACCAAAAGCACACAAGCTTGAGGCAAAACAAGTGCAAAGAAATATTCTCCTGGATGCATTACCAATGTAAAGAAAGTTTCAAGTCGGGGCAAATTTATTTTCACATCACACTGAAATGAGGTGAAATCCAGAGGACTGCAGGAAATCAATCTGCTTAAATAAATATGACTTTACATCAATGCATTGAAAGCTAAGCTACAGACAGAAGTAAAGTGAGAGAGAAAAATATGATCCCATTTCATGGTGGTAAATGCACGTACAGATTTAATTCTGGGCTATGCAAATGTAATTTAGTGGCTGTGTCCTTTGCATTGGAGTGAGCGATTAACAACCACTTTCTATCCCAGTACACCTCCCATTAACCTGACAATGACACATGCTGATGAGACCACACGTGTCCTTGTGTGCATTTTCTCTGCGTACCAACAGACACATCTCCTGCTTTAATTATCCCTAAGCAGCATTTCCAGCGATTTTAAAAATCAACACACTGCTTTGCCCTGTCAGAGTTTCTGTCAAAGCAATTAAAGGATGTTCGTGTCGTACAGCACCGAGGACTTATTCAGTGCACCTCATCCTGTTTAGTGTAAAGTTGCATTCGGCTCACATGGGAATAACTGTCAGAGCACCCTGAAAGCTCTCAGCAACTCATTTCTAAGTCCTTAAGATGTAATGATTGAAGTTCTCTGTAGACTTTACTGACTCCAGATCCTGATGATGTTGGTTTAAAGGTGCAGTTAACATGAAAGAAAGCAACCAGCCTCAGATCAAACACCTGCCAGGTACACTGTCACTGTGGTTTTAGTTCAAACTAAACAAATCCACAGTGACATGACTCCCAAATTTTTGGATACAAATACTGCAATACAAGCTGAAGGACCAGCCAACATTATATTGATATTATTTATGAATGCTCCTCTTTGTCAACAAAAGACCAAAACCAACAATGTGTTCATCTTCATTTTTTCTGATTTTCCTGCTGAAGATCTCGAACAGCTCACATATTTACTTATGTGAGATTATTTTATTTTCACCCTAAGCACGGTGGTGTGGTGGTTAGCACCGTTGCCTCATGACAAGAGAGTTCGAATCCACCACCTGGTCAGTTTGGGCCCTTCTGTGTGGAATTTGCAGTTTCTCCCCAAGCTTGTGTGGATTCTCCCTGGGAACTCTGGCTTCCCCCCACAGTCCAAAGACAGGCACAGGGGTTAGGTTAATTGACAATTCTAAATTGACCATAGATGTGAATAGTTGTCTGTCTCTCTCTGTTAGCCCTGTGATGGACTGGTGACCCTCCAGGGTGCACCCTGCCTTTTGCCCTATGACAGCTAGGATATTCTCCAGCAATCCTGAATTGGATAAGTGGGAAAAAATGGGTGGATTAAATGTATTTTTAGAAACTCACGCCATTTTAGTGTAGTTATATTATTTCAGAAGACTGTCAGCATTTTTCAGGATATCATTTAAATATACCCCCAAAAAACGGGAATATAGTGGAATCATCAGCGCCACTGCTGCAGCAAATCATTTATGTAATTGCAATAGCACAAAAACTATTTGATGCAGTATTTTTAATTATGGCACAGTGATAGACCTCAATGAGATCTGGAACTGATCAGATTTTCAGCCATCGTGAAAATACAGATTTGCCTCTAGCTGGCGGTATCTGTAAAAATTTTAACATTTTAAGCCATATCTCTGTGACTATTTGTCTGATCTGTACAAAACAAAAAACCAAACTGATCATGGAATCTTACACTTTTATGGTGACATCATGCCAACATCATCAATGCTGCCACAAGTCCTTTGTGCAAGTGAGATAATGCAAAAATTATTTGGCACAGGATTTTGAATTTTAGCACAGTGATAGACCTCCAAGAGATCTGATTAGATTTTCAGCCATTCTAAAAATATGGGTTGGCCACCAGGTGGTGTTTTCTGTAAAACTGTTACATTTTAAGCCATAATTCTGTAACTATTTGTCCAATCTGCACAAAACGAAAACCAAATCGACCAGACGGCATCATGGTGACACCATGTTGTGTTTGCTGTCACCACCGTCTACAGTTGCTGTGGCTAGAATCAGCACAATATGTGCCTACAAATCTACCAATATGCAAAAGAGGCTAGAAAAGGATTAGGCATTTACAGTGTGTGATTAATCCACATTTAGTGAGTTCAAGCAGTAAAATCAGGGGCTGAGGAATGAAGCTGGAGTAAAACTGCAGTTCCTCTAATGGCTACTTGAGGCTGGCGCCAAATCCTTATTTATCTTACACTGGGCCTTTGTGCAGCCTCTTAATTCATCCACTGGTGACAACAAGTGGTTTTAGCTCCTTTCGCTTTAAGCCAACTTTATTCTGATTGGCTGCCCCTTGCAAACAGAACAGTGGGTGGGGCTTCTGTGCTCACAGTCATCTCTTTGATGTCATTGAAATGACACAGAGCATTTTTTGCAGTCTGAAGCCTGTGTTTTTAGCGGATTATCTGCAAATGCACTAATTTCATTATAAGAATTTTTGATCCTTTTTAAGATGAGTATCCAACAATGTAAAAGTACACACTCACCGCCCACACATTAGATACGCCTGTTCAACTGCTTATTAACCTAAATATCTAACCAACCAATCTACATGCATTTAGGCATGAAGACACAATCAAGATAATGTGCTGAAGTTTAAACCGAGCTTCAGAATGTGGAAGAAAAGTGATTAAGTGACTATGAATGAGGCATGTTCGTTGGTACCAGATAGGCTGGTCTGAGTATTTCACAAACTGCTGATCTCCTGGGATTTTCCCACACACACTAGGGTTTATAGGGAATGGTCCAAAAAAAGAGAAGATATCCAGTGAGCAGCAGTTCTCTGAGTGAAAATGCCTGGCTGATGCCTGAGGTCAGAGGAGAATGGCCAGACTGCTTCAAGCTGATAGGAAGACAACATAACTCAAATAACCACTCACTCCAACCAAGGTATACAGAAAAGCATCTCTGATGGCATAACACATAGGACCTTGAAGTAGATGGGCTACAACAGCAGAAGACCACACGAGGTGCTATTTCTGTCAGGTAAGAACAGGAAACTGAGGGACAATTCATACAGGCTCACCAAAAACTGGACAATGAAAGACTGGAAAAATGTTGGCTGGTCTGATGATTGTTGATTCCTGCTGTGACATTTGGATGGCAGGGTCAGAATGTGGTGTAGTCAACATGAATGGATGGATCTATTGCATCTTGTATTAATGGTTCAGGCTGCTGGTGTAATGGTGTTGGGATTATTTCTTGGCACACTCTGGGCCCCTCTTTACTATTTGAGCAATTTTTTAAAGCTCACAGCCTACCTGAGGATTGTTGCTGACCATGTCCATCCCTTTATGACCACCCAGTACTCATCTTCTAATGGCTGCTTCCCGCAGGATAAGACACCACATCACAAAGCTCAAATCATCTCAAACCAGTTTCTTGAACATGTCAGTGAGTTCACTGTACTCAAATGGCCTCTATAATCATGGATGCGCAGCTGACAAATCTGCAGCAACTGTGTGATACTCTCATGCCAACATGGACCAAAATCTCCAGCACGCTGTAGCAAGGTGTAGCTAATGAAGTGGCCAGTGGGTGTATATATGACAGAAAATAAGGAAAAGCATAACAGGTTCCCTTTAAAAGTTATGGAACAGCCATGCTTAATTTGAAAAGACCCATCCATCCACCCCAACCTCCTCCTTACAGGACTCCTCTGCTCCAGTTAGAACAGCTTCAATCCAAAAATAAAAAATAAATACAAGACAGAATAACCTGCCTGCCTAAGCATCATCTGCATGGATATTTTAGGAAGGGAACATTTCTTACCAAAAAATAGTCTCCCAAAACGGGACACTAATTTCAAATGGTGCTATTGTTAATAGTCACGCTGCAAGTCAAACTACCTGAGTTCACAAACACGACTTAGATTTAAAGAGCTTTGGATGAGTACTGCAGATAACTTTGTTAAAAAAAAAAAAAACGCCACTGGCTGATTCTGTGCTCATTACCCAAAGTGACCACATTATGAACTAATTCAAACAACACGCTGATAATAACTGCCATGTGATGAAAAGATTTCATTAATTGCCTAACTTCCTGAATGGAAATTAAAACCCCTTGATATAATCTTTTCATGAAAACCAGGAGGTATTTGGAGAATTGGATTATAAATCACTCTGTAATCACACTAATCTGTAGCGTGCCTTAACAGCAGCTTATATATGGAGGATGGAGAAATAAAAAAAAAAAAACAGATAGAATAAGGTGAAAAAGGGTCAAGTTTCATTAGGAAGAGCTTTGTCATCGTATTTTTAAAAACCCATAAATTTAAGCTACTTGAGTGAAAGAATTAAAAGGAAAAAGGTGTTGATTTTGATGTATGATCACGCTGTATCTGCAGCCGTGTATGTAGCCGAGCACAGAGGTGGGCAGCCTCCGTGACTGCAGCTCCTGCTGTCGAGTCATTACGTCTGGACAGGATCCCACAGATTTACAGCTTCTCCCCACATGCTGAAAATTAAACGTCTGTCTCATCCGTAGAGAGCGAGAGAGGGAGAAATCGAGCGAAAACTAAGTGTAAAAGCGCTTTATTAAAAAACTGCTCGTCTCTCCAAAGTTGGGTGAAAAAATAATTATTAGTGCTGACTGCACACATGGAGCTCTGCCAGAGCCCCAGATAAGGTTCGAATGTGTTCCTGCTCATGCATGTGAACCCTGTCCAAACACTACCTCCACTTAAAAAAAAA
>VUQH01033811.1:32318-50124 GCA_015106775.1 Etroplus canarensis | reverse complement strand
GAGAGGGAGGCAGGTGGAAATGTGAAGGTGGATGAGTTTAAATACTTGAGATCAACCATTGAAAGCAATGGAGCAAGAGAGGTGAAGAAGAGAGTTCAGGCAGGGTGGAGTGGGTGGAGAGGAGCGTCAGGGGTGCTTTGTGACAGAAGGATAGTAGCAAGAGTGAAAGGGAAGGTTTACAAGACGGTAGTGAGACCTGCTATGATGTATGGTTTGGAGACAGTGACACTGACAAAAAGACAGGAGGTGGAGCTGGAGGTGGCAGAGCTGAAGATGTTGAGATTTTCCCTGGGAGTGACCAGGATGGACAGGATTAGAAATGAGTCCATCAGTGGGACAACTCAGGCTGAAATGGTTTGGACATATTCAGAGGAGGGATAGTGGACATATTGGACAAAGGATGTTGAAGATGAAGCTGCCAGGCAGGAGGGGAAGAGGAAGACCACAGAAAGGGTTGATGGATGTAGTGAAGGAGGACATGCAGAGGGTTGGTGTGAGGGAAGAGGATGCAGGGATAGGGTGAGATGGAGGCAGATGATCCGCTGTGGCGACCCCTAACGGGAGCAGCCGAAAGAAGAAGATGATGATGATGATGATGATGATGATGATTTTAATGCACACACGGGCAGAGCTGGGGAAGAGCAAGGCAGCCCATTGCAGGTGTCAAGGGGCACGGTGTGTTTGGTGCCTTGTTCGGGGGCACTTTGACGGTGCTCGGGGGGATGGGCCAACTCCGCTCCACACCATGTGTGGGGCCGTAGTGCATCATGGATTTTGGCCTCCAGCTTCCACAGGTGAGTATCGAGTCAGCGCCACATCAGCAGCCCTCTGGTTCCCAACCATTTACCATCAGACTGGGCCACTGCCGCCCCCATTTATTTCTAAAATAGTGGTGATGGACACTGGCTGGAGGGCCCTTCTGTCAGTTTTAGCCCAAGCTCCCAAGAAACTTTAGACTAACCCCTGTCTGCAGCTCACTGTTTGGTCAGCGCTCCACCAGATCCTCACGCATAATCCCGTTCATCTGAACCCCTATTGGTCTGTTTGGAGTGTTTCAGAAGGAGAAGACTGCGATTGGCTATTAGCCATTTTACGTCACTGCTGCAGCACTGGTATAAAACCAGACGTAAACAGCCGGAGAGCGGCTGACGCGCCGTCAGAATTTAGTCAGAGTTCAGCCTTTCATCCACACAGAATAGCAACGCCATTCGTCACTATGAAAAACCGAGTTTTCTTTGACATCACAATAGACGGAGCGAACGCCGGCAGGATTATAATGGAGGTAAGAGATTCTATTAACGCCTCTAACATCAGCTGTAAATCAGCCGTGGCAAAGTCGTTTCCATCATTTGTGCAGCAGTGACAGCCACGCTTCCCCGGGTGAAGTTATGCCATGCCGTGCAGATTGTAGGCTTCCATTTTATCCCTCAGTCTGTCTCACCATGATACAGTAAATACTGCAGCGGAACCTCTCACACACACCTCCGACAAAATGGTCGGAGCGCGTCTGGAAACGCCCAGCAGCAGCAGCAGGTCCCAGCCACGGTCAGCCTGCAGATTACTGCTGAACACCATTCATAATACCAGGCTCCGGCTTTCACATGAGAGATGGTGCTGATGTGACGCTCTCGCTTGCCAGATGTGAGAGTTAAATCTTCCCATCTGGGGTGACATTTCCTGTTGAGGTTTTATTATTCATTTAACTGACCCAGTGGTAAAATAAAGCCGCAGCCTTTCTACAGGATCCTTTGTGCACTTTTGCTACTAACTGAAATATCTGTATTTTGCAGCTCCGGGCTGATGTGGTTCCAAAGACTGCAGGTAGGTGAGCTGAAAGATGAGGAGACAGGCCCCTCACACTGTGAGTGTTATCTACTGGTGTGTCCTCCCCGCACGCTTACCCACACTGAATTGGTTTGGTTTGGGAAAGCATGCCTCCCTTTTCAGCCTCAGCAACATTTATTCTAAATATGGGTGGAGGCTGTGAGTGATTCACTACACAGTGATCGACTGAGTCAGGAGCTCCAACCACCCCAAGTGAAAATAAGAAGCAGGAACAGAGCTCCTGTTTGCAGGCACTCCTCATCTCCTCCAGTAAGTGGTGGACAGTCAGAATCAGAAAACTTTATTAATCCCAGGGGGAAATTATTCAACTATACAACAACTTTAGCTTTTTCTTCTTTTGACTGCTCCTGCTGGGGGTTGCCACAGGGGATCATCTGCCTCCATTTCACCCCATCCCTTGCATCCTCTTCCCTCACACCAACCTCTGCATGTCCTCCTTCACTACATCTGTAATGAGCTCCAAACCAACGGACCTGCACGATTTCTTTCTGACTGAACCTGTCTTACATATTCAGTGGTATTAATATGACCTAGTTATACTCAGTGGGTGCAGGAAGAGTGGCTGGTATACTTTGAGCACACAGTGGTATGTGTAGTAGCTTTGGTTCTGAGTTGTAACAAAAGGAACTTTAAATTAGTTATATAAGTACATACAGCGGCTTGCCAAATTATTCACCTCCCCTGGCATTTTTCCTATTTTTTGCGTTACAACACTTAATTTAAAGGGATTTTTAATTTATCATCTTTTTTCATTGATCTTCTTCCGCTTATCCAGTTCAGGGTTGCGGGGGGTACTGGAGCCTATCCCGGCTGTCATGGGGCGAAGGACAGGGTACACCCTGGACAGGTCGCCAGTCTGTCGCAGAGCCAACACAGAGAGCCGAACAGCTATTCATGTGCTCATTCACACCTTCAGTAAATTTAGAATTGCCAATTAACTGCATGTCTTTGGACTGTGGGAGGAAGTTGGAGCACCCAGAGAGAACCCACGCAAGCATGGGGAGAACATGCAAGCTCCATGCAGAGGGGCCCAAGCTGGCTAGCTGTTGGATTTGAACCTGGACCCTCTCGCTGTGAGGCAACAGTACTAACCACTGCTGCCCTTTTTTATTAATTTTTTTGGGGGGGTATGTAATGGGCCTACACAAAATAGTTAATAAAAAGCCGAAAAGTATTAAAGTAAATGTATTCACCTCCTTTGCTATAAAGCCCCTAAATAAGATCTGATGCTACCAATTACCTTCACCACCAAGCAAGACACACCATGAAGACTAAGGAGCTCTCCAAACAGCTTAGGGGGAAAGTTTTTGAGAAGTAGAAATTGGGGCTGGGTTAAAAAAAAAAAACCCAAAAAAATTCCAAACTTTGAAAAGCCCACAGATCTCCATTAAATCCATCATCACAAAATGGAAAACTCACAGACTGAGCAAGGAGGGCATTAATCAGAGAGGCAACAAAGGGACCAAAGGTAAACCTGAAGGAGCTGAAAAGCTCCACAGCAGAGACTGCTGTATCTGTCCATACAACTACTATAAGCTGTACACTCCACACAGCTGGGCTTTATGGAAGAGTGGCCAGAAAAGTCTTTTTATACCCCGAAAACACCATCCCCACAGTGAAGCATGGTGGTGGTAGGAGTGTTTTTCATGGACAAGGACTGGGAAACCGGTCAGAATTGAAGGAATGATGGATGGTGTCAAATATAGGGAAATTCTTGAGGAAAACCTCTTTCAGTCTTCCAGGGATTTGGGACTGGTACAGAGTTTCACCTTCCAGCAGGACAATGACTGTAAGCATACTGCAGTTAAGGGGAAACCTGTTCATGTGTTGGAATGGCCTAGTTAAAGCCCAGACCTTAATCTAACTGAGAATCTGTGGCATGATTTAAAGATCTCTGTACACCAGCTGAACCCATCCAACCTGAAGGAGCTTTGAAGAATGGATAAAAATCCCAGTGGCTGGATTTGCCAAACTCATACTACTTTGTAGAGACACCTTATCCAATGCTTTTGTAAGGCTCTGTACATTCCTTCCACTTGTCAAAGAACTTGAAGCTGAAAATCCTGATCATTTTTGAGTTCAGGGACAAGGGAACCTGATTCAGAGTCAGTGTCGTCATTAGTTTCAGGATCAGTTTCAGGATGACTGAACCCTAAAGCTGTCCAGATGTTGTCTGTTTGCCGTAACAAAGGTGTACAGAGCCTTTGCAGAGGTCTTGTTTCCCAGCTGCTCACTCAGATCTGTCCACACCCTGGCATTTGGAGTGGCAATGTTTTCATTTTGGAGTATTACCTCTTTTGATCCCAGTTTGTATTTGTTGTCCACAAAGTAGTCATTGCAGCGCTAGTAGCACCAAAGTCCAGACTAGTCTACTTTTTGAAGCAGACTAAGTGCTGAAGAACTTGCAGCACTGGAAATCTTACCAATTACCTAATAGGATGTAAAAGCTAAAATATGGGAACTAGTTAAGCATTAATTAAGCCCACTACTATTTAGGGACATTTTTCTGCAGTAGTTGGATCCAGAAGGCCAGTGCTAATACGTCTAAAAGCTGTCAGGTTTGAACTTAGGTGCTACTAGTGCTGCACCACAACACCACTAGTTTCAGTAACAGACAGTTTTTTTCTTATTAAATAATTTAAGTCCCCGATTGGGGGGATGGGGTGTTAGAGAATTTGTCCTCTGTGTCTAATATATACAAAAGTTACAAGTCAATACGCAGTTACTGCTGAATAAAAGTAAAAATAAAGGCTGTGAGTACAATAATGCTAGTACAGGTGCATCTCAGTAAACTGAAAAGCTTATTTTATTTTAATTCAAAAGTCAAAATTACATAGATTCATCACACACAGTCATATATTTCAAGTGTCTTTTTTCATTTTGATGATCAGCTAATAAAAGCCCAGCATTCAGTATCTCAGAAAATTAGAATGTTGTGAAAAAGTTGATGACTGTAGACTCATGATGTCACACTCTAATCAGCTAATTAACTTGAAACCCCTGAAAAGGTTTCCTGAGTCTTTAAAGGGTCTCAGTCTGCTTCAGTAGGATACACAATCATAGGGAAGACTGCTGATTGGACAGCTGTCCAGAAGACAGATACTGACAACCTCCACACACTGACACCCTCCACGGGAGGGTAAGCCACAAAAGGTCACTGCTAAAGAAGCTGGCAGTTCAGATTCTGTATCCAAGCATATTAAAAGAATGTTGAGTGGAAGGAAAAATGTGGAAGAAACAAGTGCACAAAGCGGAATAACCACAGCCTCTAGAGGACTGTGAAGCACAGGACATTCAGGAATTTTTGGGAGTCACAAGAAATGTCCATTTCACAAGAAATGGATTGCAGCTGGAGTCAGTGTTTCAAGAGCCACCACACAGAGACGTATGCAGGACATGGACTACAACTGTCGTATCCTTTGTTTTGAGCCACTTGAACCAGAGATGTCAGAAGTGTCTTATCTGAGCTAAGGAGAAAAAGAACTGGA
Organism: Etroplus canarensis; assembly: GCA_015106775.1. Classification (NCBI taxonomy): domain Eukaryota; kingdom Metazoa; phylum Chordata; class Actinopteri; order Cichliformes; family Cichlidae; genus Etroplus; species Etroplus canarensis. The sequence continues at coordinate 44,791 of VUQH01033811.1, read as the reverse complement.
CTGTTGTTCAGTGGACCAAAGTCTGCTTTACAGATGAAAGTCAATTTTGCATTTGGAAATCAAGGTCCCAGAGTCTGGAGGAAGTGTGGAGAGGCACAGAATCCAAGTTGCTTGAGGTCCAGTGTGAAGTTTCCACAGTCAGTGATGATTTGGGGATCCATGCCATCTACTGGTGTTGGTCCAAAAGTCGGTGCCGCCGTCTACCTGGACATTTTAGAGCACTTCATGCTTCCTTCTGCTGACCAGCTTTGTGGAGATGCTGATTTCATTTCCCAGCAGGACCTAGCACCTGCCCACACTGCTGAAAGTACCAACACCTGGTTTAATGACCATGGTATCCCTGTGCTTGACTGGCCAGCAAGCTCGCCTAGCCTAAACCCCATAGAGAATCTATGTGACATCGTCAAGAGGAAGATGAGAGACACCAGACCCAACAATGCAGATGAGCTGAAGGCCGCTATCAAAGCAACCTGGGATCCATTACATCTGAGCAGAGCCACAGGCTGATCACCTCCTCGCCATGCCGCACTGATGCAGTAATTCATGAGTACTGAGTGACATATTTTTCAGTAGGCCAACATTTCTGAATTAAAAATCCTTTTTTATTGGTCCTCTGTAATAATCTAATTTTGCGAGATAGTGAATTTTGGGTTTTCATTTGCTGTGAGCCATAATCATCAAAATGAAACCAAATAAACATTTGAAATATATCCCTGTGTAACGAATCTGTATACTGAGTTTGCCTTTTTAAAGTGAATTACTGAAATGAATTCATTTTTTGATGATATTCTAATTTACTGAGATGCACCTGCACTATGAGCAGCCACCACAGTAACTGAAAAAACATTAAGGACGTTTTATAGGCATCGTTCGAATACTGGTACAGTAAAACATCCAAATCATCAGCGGCTCCTTCCATTTAAACCAAATGTTTTATGGTATTTTTAGTGCCAACACTGCCCATTAAATGAGAAAACTGCCAAATCTTTGTGCCTTTACTTGCCAATCACCCTTTTGACATCAGTGCATCAAATGACAGAAGCTGGTTTTAGCACATTGTTCATTTGCTCCTAACTGGTTTGGTCAGAGGTTAACAGCAGGGCGGCTGATTGTTCTCACAATGAATCTTTCTGTTTATAAAAGGTAAGAAAACAGTGATGCATACCATCACAACATGAAGCCAAATGAGATGATTTAAGATGACATAACCCAAAGATATTACATTTACTGTCACATTAGACACAGGAGAGGTGGCCGAGAAGATGTCTACTCATGACACAGATGTGTCTGGTGTTCATCTGCAGTCACTTCATCTCTGCATCCATCTGTGTGCATTTTGCATCTGGTTGTAATCATTTTGAGTCACAGGGGCGGATTTGTGCTGTGGTCCTTTTGTATCTCCTGATAGTCATCTGGGTTGTTTCCAGGGGCTTCCATTCACTTTAGTTTATAATCCATCTCTTTCTAGTCATTTGGCATTGTTTTGGTGTCAGTTCCCATTTGTCCTTTGCTGTTTCAATCCTCATTAGCTGTTTTAAGTCTTTGCGACGGATTTTTTAATGCCTTTTAGCATATATTTGTTTTCATTGTGACAAATCACTACAAATGAGGCTGGTCTAATGAGAAATTGTGTTCAGGAAAAAAAAATATATACAAATCAATAGATTAGGGGGTTACAAAAATTTCACAAACAGCTGTGAGATGGTTTTATTTACCTCCTACAATCCTGCATATAGATTTGTAAGAGTTTCACCCAATTTTGAGAACATATTTAGATGAATTAGAATGACTTGGCAGAGGTGAACCGCTCAAAGACGGCAAAGCTTTGGCTCCATCCTGTAGCTCTGTACTGAGTCATCACCCAAAACATTTAGAGCCAAGCCCCACAGATTTGTGGTCCACGGTAATACTGATGTTTTAATAAATCAGAGCAGAGCTTAACTAAACTTAATTTGGAGAGCCAGTGGGAATGGGAGAATCCCGATACATGACAATACACAACTCATCCATGTATGTGAGTATTACAGGCTGCCAAGTGGTGCTGCAGGCGTTTCAGTCCTATTTCTATCGAGAGATCAGTCAAAAAAACGCCTGTCAAAAGCCTCTGCATGTCTTCTCAGCAAAGCACACACACACACACACACACACACACACACACACACACACACAGAGCTCTGCAACGTTCTTTTTGTTCTCCAGTATCAGATGTGTTACATACCACAGTGAAATGTCTACTAAAACGCATCTATTAATAAAACTCGGAGCTGAACTGTCACATTTATGTCTGAATCTTTACATAAGTAATTTTGACTAACCTGCACCATCATAAGCATAAGAGCAATACACACACGGCACAGTAATGGTAACTTCATTAACAAGCAGATGGATCAGGATCTGATCATAAATAATGGGCTGTCTGCTCCACACCTCTGAGACGTCAGCTGTTAGGCACAGAGTTCAGGTTTATAAGGTGAAACTGTTTGCAATGATTACTGTCTGATTTATTCAGATATCACACATTTATCCACGCAGTGCCCAGCAATTCCCAAGATAAGTGTTCACGCTTATACCAAAAACATATTGATACTCCTTCACTGGTCTGAGCTGCCATGCTGTTTCCAGAAGGAAAAGTGTAAACCCTACAGTATTATTTTAGCCAGTACATATCTTGCACCCTTATCCAGTCTGCTTGTCTCAGAACACTTTATTTATCCCAAGGGGGAGGGGGGCTGCATAAAATGAAATGAACTGACTGCATCTTTTATTTTTTTATATTGATTACTAGGTTGTCAGTAGACCACCTGCAGGACTTTTCACTCCCACTGGTGCATTTTTGGGCTTTCAGTCTTATCCTATCAATTCATTTTGCTCCTGTCTGAAGCCATTTTGTATCTTTGTTGTGTATTTGCTGTGAGTGCTGCTCTCAACAGTGACAGTTTTTTAGACTTCAGGTTTTTCTATCATTCAGTCCAGGATGGAACATTTTTTATTAAAGCAACCTCTGTTCATGGCCAGTTTTTTGTCTCTTTGCATTTCACATCCTTTTTTAAAAATTATTTTGCATTTCTTCAGCTTTGAGTTTGTATTTTTGGCTACGTTCCACTGCAGGCAACAGATTTTAGCCCATATCTGATTTTTTTTATGACAGTCTGAACAACACGAGCCTGATTTTTTCAAATCAGATTCAGGCCACTTTCATGTGTGGTCCTAAATCCATAGGTATCCACGACCTCAGTCTGAGCGGTCACGTCGTCACTGAAGTGAGACAGACGTCATAATTCTGCGCCGGAGGATTCGAGACGCAACGAGATCAAATGTAAACAACGGACAGTGTTGATGGAGCTGATCAGTGAAAGTGAGGTTTTACTCGCACGCTGACGTGTAGCATCCATATTTACTTTCATACACACAACGTGCAGCGTGCGACATCTTCTGCGCACGTGCTTCACGTCAGGGCTGTAAAACCGTTTACACCGGAGTCTGACGGCGGTTCACATTTAAATGACAATGTGAACGACCACGCAAAATAATCAGATCTCAGAAAATAAGCAAAACTGAGCGCCTGCAGTGTGAATGTAACCTTGATTATCATTTTGCATCTCGGTGGTTGTTTAAATCAACTGTTAACATTTCTAGACGGAAAATTATTAAGGCTAGAAGAGGGAAGCCTCTCTGTCTTCTGTCGGTAACCCATCAATTAACTTGTTATAGATTTAAAGAACAATCAACTGATTGAATAAAACATTTTCTAATTGAGTTTATGTCTATTAATTATGAACTGTTTGTTATAGCTTCATTTTCATATCATCAATTCAAATCAATAACAGCAGCAAGACACAGAAGCAAAGAACTGAGAAATATAAAAAGAAGAAGCAAAAACACTAAAAAATCAAAGCAATTCCCAGAATGATGAGGAACTCATGAGTGACATTCAAGTCCAACATTCATGCAGACATATCAAAGAGTTCTGGACTAAAAATGCTAACCCGCCATACCAGATGTCACCAGGAAAAAAACCCTTCAGCCAAAAAGCCCTCAGAAGTGAAGATGTTACCCCAGCCTCCTCCATGCAAGATAAGTTAAGAATGCATTTTTGTGCTGCAGCCGAGTTTGGAGCACGGATTCCCCTGGAATGCAGGAATGCTCGACTTCTCCTGAGCTGCTGCAGCGCGCAGCACAAAAATACATTCGTACTAAACGATGAGCCCCGGAAAGCCAATTTTTTTCGGTCGATTTGAGCTTGAGATGTTAAAAAAAGTGTGCTTGAATACCTCTTTCACACGCAGTCACTCAACACGACTTACATTGGCTTGCAGGTCAGAATGCAAACCTTGTATGAACATACAGTGTGCCGATGAATCACCTGCAGAGACAAACAGAAAAGAGGACGTGAAGATCAGAACTCCATGCTCTAAAATGCCCACAAACGTGTTTGCATGAAGCGCTTTGCTTTATAATGCACTGTACTGGGATGAGACTGAACTACCACAGGCTGCCAGCGTTTCCCCACACTTTACGTGGGCGGGCCACCCTGGTATGGAAGTTATACAAGTTCATTTTGTGATTATTGTACCCTTCACTCACACTTAGACTGAAAGTTCAGTCTCTGTCTCTCCAGCTAAAGCCGACACACATTCAGTTGCCAGTTTATTAGATACGCTGAGTTACAAGGGTCATTCCACCTGACCCCTGAAGAATCAGACAATGTTTTTTGTACAATCAAGTAATCTCCATACATACACATACATAAAAAACATTACTGAAAGGTAGACGCCCTCATAGGACAGAGGAGTGGGTAGAAATTTGGCATCTTATTTTTTCCTGGACTTTTTGAGCACAAGTGCTTTCAGGGCTGGAAAAACACATTTAACCTCTGTTAAACATCAACTTTGAGCGTCGATAACTGTAATTATAGTTCCAATAGCAAAAAATGCACCAACTTAATATCTATTACATAGAGCTACAGAAACAAGCCTTGGTCCCCTTAAGATTTTGTGTTCTCTGATGAATCAATGGAGAAAACTTAAAGAAGTGCATTCTGGGTAAACCCTAAAAGGTCATCACTGTGTGGGATAGGTAGCTGGTCAAAACAGGTTGGAGTGTATGAAAGAACTTCCTTTTACCCACTTTCAGGTTAATAACCTTCTAACTGCGACTCCTTTCAAGTTAAAATACATTTCTAAAACAGACATAAGGGCTAAATTTGGACCCATGCCTACCTGCAACTTTGGACTTTCTGCATGGACTGAAGGTAAAAATGTTTATGCCTTCAGATATATTTTACAATATAGCTATTATACACAAAAAAAGCTGATTCTAAAAGAGTCAGGGCCAACTTTGCTCACGATGTTTTTGTGATCTTAAAAGGCATGGCTAGTGTAAATGTTCAGGGTGCAACGCTAAAGGACTGTTTACAGTCATCTCAGGACAGCATGCAGTGCATGTGGCAGAGCAGCATCACAGCTGAGCACAGGTAGGGTCTACACCTCAAGTTGTTACCTTCTTTATGGAAGACATCGCCCCATCATGCTGTAAAAACAATACGGCCCTATATCAAAAAGGTATGGAAAAACATCAAGTATCTGTTCAGCTCTACAGACTAATGAATGAATGAGCTGGAGAATTTGATGCAAAGCAGCTTCCCGATGGTCTGATTACTTCCCGTTTCATGTTGTGAAAAACACTGTTTTTGTTCCAACTAAGATACAGCGTCGCCTGCTCCCTTGTCGTCTTCTCAACAGGTTGCCATGGCGAGAGAGGCTTCTGTCCCCACCTGGAACTGGAACTAGGAACCGTTCACTTGTTAGGGGAATATGTAAAACACTATGCTATGGGGACCCCAGTTTTTTCCAAGTAATTCTTGTGAATTCAGACTGAAAACACCCAACCTGAGCTAATTAAATATGCATTAAATAACTTTATTATTAATTACTTCCTGATATGTTGTTGAGTACAGAAGGAACTGAGACAGAGGTGATGATGCCTCCTTTGCTTCTATTAACTCTTTCAGGCGTTTGTAGGTGCAAACACTGTTATAACAGCAGCAGGTTAACAACACGCATTAGTTGGATAAACAGTTGTAGCTCATGTGTAAAAAAATCCCTCACGCTTTAGTTTGTCAGTTTAGATCTGGAATAACTCAACAACAACTGTACTGCTACTCTGCAACAGAGAAAGAGATGCACCTTCAGCTGCTCCCTGCATTCCCCCCAACGGGTCACCACAGCGGATTAATCACGGGTAATTTGGCAGAGGTTTTACACTGGATGCCCTTCTTGACACAACCCTCCATGGTGAGAGGGGCTTGTGTCCCCATCTGGTGACGAACCAGGGACCTTTTGTTTGTAAGGCGAACGTGTAAACCACTACACTGCCTACTTGTCAGTGTAACGCGATACTCACGTTTCAAACCTGTGTGTGCGTGCGTGTGTGTGTGATGTCCCTCCTATGAGAGACTGCACAGATTTTTAATCCCTCGTCCCTTTGTCCTACGTCTTGAAACATCGTCCCACATTCTGTGGCTGTGCAGGACACACTCTTTTGTAAAATCTGGCTTTTAGCAAATACATGTGATGTAGGGAACATGTTTATTATAGTAAAGTGAAGGCTAACTCATGCTGCGCCCATCAGGGGAACGTATGAGCCATCACAAATTCACAAGCTTTATGGATTTTGTTGAATTTTATTAAAACTGCCACAAAGAAAATGAAGGGGCAGTATATACTGAGAACTAGAGTTTTTATCTCTTTTGTAATGTTTCTATTTTGCACAAGGGAAAATATGGTGAAAGACGCAGAATGTAATTGTCATAGTTGACCAAAAAATTGCTAGAAGTATAAAATATGAAAACGGCATGCTCATCTATGGATGCATCTCTACTGAAACCCAGATGGTTACAAGTCAGAACAGCGTAACAGTGAAACAAAGATAATACAGTATATAAACACTACTGCATGAGGCCATAAGAAAAACTAATCTACTTAGCAAGACAGTAGGAAAAACTGTTTTCAAATATAATACATCTGGCCAATATACAGTACATTTCAGACTGCTTCATCAGCATTGCTAATTATCTCACATAAATATAGTGTTTGCCCCGCATGTAGTTTGTGGGATCTGGTGGTTTAACAGGTTGTAGGACCTTCAGCAGCAATAGCTTGAAGTAATGTTTTTCTGTACAACTTTATCAGTCTCTCACATGGCTGTGGAAGAATTCTGGTCCACTCTTCTTTACAGTGTTGCTTCAGCTCAATGAGGTATGTGGGCATTCACTTACGCACAGCTTTCTTAAGGTCCTGCCACAGCAGGAGGTTGAGGTCTGGACTCTGACTGGGCCATTGCAACACCTTAAATCTTTTCTTCTTAGCCATTCTGTTGGAAATTTGCTGCTGTGCTTGGGGTCACTGTTCTGTTGCATGGCACTATTTCGGCTAAGCTTTAGTTGCGGGACAGACACATTTAACCATAGAATACTTTGGTATACAGAGAAGTCCATGGTTGACTCACTGACTGCAAAGCGCCTAGGTCCTGTGGCACAAATCATCACCCCTCCACCACTGTGCTTTACAGTTTTCACCAAACACAGCACTGTACATTAAAGCCAAACATCTTCACTTTGGTCTAATCTGTCCAAAGGACACTGTTCCAGAAGTCTTGTAGCTTGTTCAGGTGAAGCTTTGCAAATTTAAGCTGTGCTGCCATGTTTTTTATAAAGAGAACTGAGGCCTCTGAAGTCTGGGATTTAATTCTCTTTTCTGCATTTCTCTGAGCATCGCGCAGTTGGACCTTGGGGTGAATTTGCTGGGGACATGGACTCCTACCAAGAGTGTGGCACTGCATTAACACCTGAATGCTCCAGGCCAGCAAACTGTCAAATGTTCTGCTTCTACAGAGATGGTCAAACTGGCTGAGGAACATGTGATTAGCAGCACCTGGCTGCTGCTGCCTTTAATTCTATGGAAACAGTGAGGGTGTATATGGTTTTTCACAGGACTCTGATCTACTTATTAGAACTATGAAAAACACCCTGAAAGTACTAGTGAGGCTCTTTCGTTGGCACACCTTAGACGTTCTTAGACTTAGACTGTTCTGTTATTTGGTCAAGGACACACGCTTTATCCACTGCCCATTTCTCAGCGGCACAGCACTCTTCATCAAGTCTAATAACCACGATAAGCACATCATCACTGTGAGAAGCAACAGCTTTCCCCGATAAAAGCCAGTTTTATAAAGCTTGTCCTGCTTCCACATGAAGTTCAGGCACATGTCATTCCATTCTGGCCTAAAAGCATAAAGTTTAATGATTTGCTATTTTTATTTGGACAATTCAAATTCCCATGTTTGGATGAAAGGATGAAGAAATAAGTAATCAGCTGCAACACACACACAGATACCTGCTAATTAGTACCAAGTAGTACTATTTCCCTTATGTACATTGAACCAGTGAAAGGTCCCTGGTTCAATTCCAGGTGGGGACACAAGCCCCTCTCATCATGCAGGGTTGCATTGGGAAGGGCATTCGGCGTAAAAACTCTGCCAAATTACCAATGCGGATAATCCCCCGTTGGCGACCCCTTGTGGAGAACACAAGGGAGCAGCTGAAGGTAATTTCATTCAGTGCCTATAATATTTATATTTAATGTCAAGACCAGCTCTAGCTTTGGGCAAGGGTTGGCTCATCCCACCCAAACGAGTCGTCCTGACAACCCAAACAACCAAACGTAAAGGAAAATTATTTTTATTTTTTAGAAAACGCAGCACAGAAAACACGATTACAGTAACTAATGTCTAGGTGGGCTGCTAGGATCATGACCCCAAAGTCTGCCTGTATGTGTGTTAACTGCTACTCTGATAGAGAACAAACGCAGATGTGGATCATCCAGTGCCTCCAGAGCCATCCTGTAGCTGCTACATACAGACAGGAACTATATTTTTAATATTCTGTTAGTCAAGTCGACTCAGAGATGTCAGCATCGGAACCGGAAACCTGTCAGTTGCTCTAACCTCCAGTATTTGTCTCGCCAACTGACTCTATGAAGGACCCAAGCTGCCCACCCAGAATCTTTAGCTGCCCACCCAAACGCAGCAGGCTAGAACCGGCCCTGCTTAAGATCAACACAAGCATGGTGGCTTACACATTCGCTTTGCATAAAAAAAGATTCCTGGTTCGCGTACAGGTGGAGTCTAAAGTGACCGGATCCTACCAAAACAAATGTGGGACAAAGTATACTTGTGTCCACCAATGTGGGACACTAATGCTGCGAGGCATCTAGCATGTAAAGGACATGTTCCATTTGAGTGACCTCAGCTTGTTTGCTAAATAAATGCAAGGAAACTAAGAGGAGGATAAAATGTAGCCTCATGCCATGATCTTCCCGCTCTCATGTATTCCCCTGTAAAACCTGTCTGCTGTTAACTGAGTTGTTTTTGTCTAGAAATCTGCTGGCTTTAGGTGGGGGTGCATCCGTCAACTGGCACAGCACTTCCTATGTCACAGGATTCTTAATCTTAGTAAAAAATATCTGATTAATTAATAAAAACTAATCTAATATTATTAGTAGCACTGGTAATCAAGGACTGTAACTACTAGTCTTGTGAAAACTGTTGTTTTCAAGAAGTAAAGGAGCAGAATACTCCATCTGTAATAAAGTGATTAAAAGGTGCTAATTGTAACCTGAAAGGGCCACATTTCACAACTAGGTGGCACTGTTTCATCAGAAAGTGTTTGTGTGGTTGCTCCTGTATTAAGAAACAAGAAAACCCTAACTTTGTCCTGAGAGCGGAGTGGTGCAGTGGTTAGCAGTCTAGAATTAATGCAAAAAGGTTCTGGGTTCAATCTCCTAAGTCAGCTGGGACCTTTCAGTGGAGTTTGGATGTGCAAACCGGAAGTGGCACCATCACTCAAAACAAACAGGATGCATAAGCAGTCATGGACAAAACCTCAAAATTTCCCTATAAAACTTCAATGTCTGACTGCAAAAATTCACACACATCTGAACGGCTGTCCAGAGAAAGACTGGACACCAAAGACAAAGAACGTTAACGTGAAAAAACTAAAGTTAATTGGGGATGAAGATCCCTGTGAAATGGATCCCAGTTTGTTCAGTGGCGATCTTGAAATATCGCCTCCTGTAAGTCTATCCTTTATCACAGCCATTGACATATGACATTGGTGTTCTTTAAATTGTACAAAATATTGCCTTGGCGTAAGCTTTCACATATTAAACTTTATCAAACCTGTAACCTGAACTATTCAATTTGTGACCTTACAGCCAGTACACTTACATCACAAAAAGCAGGTGAAAATGTCAACGTGAAACATGTAGCAGCGACAAAATGAGCTGAGCAAATTCGGATGTTATCCACATTCTTCCCATTCAAATTCTGATTGAGGCTTGCAATCCATAATCGCCTCCTTTCTTTGAATAATTTCTCTGCTCTCCCTGACTTTTCACAACTTTGGGCAGACGATAGTACTGTAGACGTTCTTCTCTGGCTGAGCGACTGCACGTTAACCATTTTGCATTTTCTTTTTCAAACTTCGAGGTAAACTGTGTTGTTCACTGTTAGCTTTGACCAGTGAGTATCGCCAACATGGCCGACTTCTGGTTTGGTGATGTCACGTGAAAAAACACTCTATACAAGGAAGCAGTCAAAGGTCCATTTTAGCCAAACATACACTCAGAAGTATATTTATCTGTGCTTTTGTCCACTAATTAAATACTGTAGGCTTAACCATCCACTGCTGCATGTTAACCATCACCGTCACTTCTCTCCTCATGCTGGAAATCTGGCTCACTCCCTGCTGTCTCTGTGTTTGCACAAAGAGCAGCTGCTACACCTGCTGTCTGCACTTATTCTGTTTGTGCCGCACAACTAGTGTCACAGTGAGTGGATGGTGCTGCATTTATCATTTCCCCCACCACACAGCTGAGTGGGATTTCTGTCTGGGAGTGGGGTGTTGTGGTGATAAGAGTCCATTTCCAGGTGCTTCAGGCACTGTTCACCAGAATACCTGTCACTCCAGCATCTCTTTCTCCATCTGCATTTCTTCTTCTTCGTGTGATGGACTCAGGGCCCACTTAAACGACACTGACTCACTACACCATCTTGTGGAACAAATCAGAATGACATAAATGGCCAGGCTGGACTAGAGATGGGTGTATTGATAATCAATCCTTCGATAGCCACCTGGTCAATATGGTGGACTCGATACATTTTAAAATATCACGATGCCACTGTGCTAATAAAAAACATGCAGTCGTTTTCCCTTCTGAGAGTTTCAGGCATTAAATTTATGTGTGAAAAGCAGCCCAGGCGTAACTGACTTTTACCAAGATGGCAGAGGTATCTGTTTTTGTCGGCGTGCGTTTGTTTGTTTGTGTGCAAAATAACTCAAAAAGTTATGAACAGATTTGGCTGATTTTCTAAATACTCAGCTTCATAAAAGGAAGAGCTGATTACATTTTGGGAAGAATCGGGTGATGGGATCATCCCGAACAAAGACTCCTGAAATCAATAACTATTAAAGTAATAGTGATATCAGTATGATTACCTCCGCCAAGGAGGCTGGACATCAAAGGCATGATCATCAAAGGCACTTTGATAACGCTACATGTCTGAGTATTAGTTTTAGGCCAGGGCTGCGGGCCCTGCGGCAGGATGACACAGGTGGACGGGATACTAGTTGGTGGCGGTAATGCACGATTTTGATGTTTGCCAACCGCCAATAAAATTTACAAGAAGAAGAAGAAGAAGAAGAAGGTGTAAGTTAGAAACGAGCTGCTTGATGGAGGTCTGCGCTCTATGAGGGCTTTTCTAGTTTAGATGGTTACCTGTCACATGATCATGGCAACCTGTCAGAAGGCTCACTGCGCAGCCTCAGTGCTCCCTGCACTGCTCAGACTGAGCTGATGATGTTATGATGTTTCACTGGTTTAAAGCAGGTTTGAGCTTTAAATTTAAATTTAAGAGACGTCGTTAATTTTCTGTTAATTTGAAGTCTATTTATTAATTCAAATTTAAAATGTTTTCATATTTTTTTTAAACTGACCCAGATCTACTTTATTATCATTTTATGAGCAAACCTTGCAGGTATGTTCATACTGGCCTGGTGATTTCTCTTTACGGGGTTAAAAAAGTAGCATAAACTAAGTGTAAACAGCCAGGCTGGACTTCAGTCTGACTTCCAGCTTCAAACGCTGAATAAAAAGAGCAGGTCAGCCGGACAGATCCCAGGGAAGGAGGCCTGATAACAGGCAGAGCTGCGGCTGGCGGCCGGCCAGAGGGCTCGGTGAGCGGAGAAGCGATCCCCGCGCTTTAACGCGACTCCGTGCTGCGCTAACGTCGACTTTGAAGGCGTTTGGAAAACGTAATCCCGCCGTTCTCCTCGCACAGCGGCTGTTTTCACGCGTTTCGTGCGGTGGAGGTGGAGGTGGAGGTGGACTTCACTCGGCGCGTTGACGCAGCTCTCT
>VUQH01033811.1:12260-27411 GCA_015106775.1 Etroplus canarensis | reverse complement strand
GAAAAGAGATCGAACAGACTCTGAAGAGGCAAAAAACTGTAAAACATGTTTCAGAGGGATGCAGCACTCTTCAAATTGCCAACTGCTTGTTTGTCGGGTAGCCAATGTAAAGATTTAAGAACAGGTATAATGTGTTCAGACCAGTGAAAAGATCATTACAGTAAGTCTAGTCTACTTGTTATAAAGACATGGATACGGTGTGATTTTGTCAAAAAGTAAGTACACAAAGTAAGGCCCATACAGGCATGGTTAGATGAGTTTGCAGTGGACGAACTTGACTGGCCTGTCAAGAGTCCTGACCTCAACCCCATCCAACACTTTTGTGATGAACTAGAATGGCGTTTGTGAGACCGGCATCCGACATCAATGTCTGACCTCACAAATGCTCTTCTTGATAAATGGACAAAAATTCCCACATTCACACTCCAAAATCCTATAGAACGCCTTCCCAGAAGAACGGAAGCTGTTCTAGCTGCAAAGGGGTGACCAACTCCACATTAATACCTATGGATTTAGAATGGGCTCTCAAATGCTCCTGTAGGTGTAATGTGTAGATGGCACAATACTTCTGTCCATATAGTGTAACAAGTACAAGAGATGAAAGCAAAAAAGGGAACACAGGAAGAATGAATGACACACTGATTCTGGTGAAATGTTCACATTTATTCTGATAGTAATGAGTTCCCACATTTTAGCAGAAAAACAGATCATCTGAATGTACTGATGTTCACACAGACTAAACACAAACACACACACATACACTGTATGGCTACCTTTATGGGGACATCGATGAACGCACCCCCAGGCCCTTAAGCATAATCCAAAGCCTAAAACAGCTCTATGAAGGTCTGTCCCAAAGTGAAGACCAGACAAATGACCTCACTCCCAGTAACTAAAACCCAGACTGGTCCCCACAAAGAGCCATATGAGTAAACATACAAGGTAAGCAAAATTTCAGACAGGTAACAGTGAACATGAGGGATGACTAACATATGTAAAGTAACAGCAACTCATTAAAACGTGCTACTGATCTCAGCAGTAACCTCCCTCATTTACATCCATCACATTCTGTATGCCCAAACACTTCAGCTTCACCCTCAGGAACACACAGTAACAACAAGAAGACAAAGCTGCAGCATTACACTTCTCACTCTGAGGACGGCGTTAGAGGGGATCATAGCAATTTCATTTGTACAACACAACACACAAAGAGTTATTACACATGAATATATTGCATAAAGTTCTTTTGTGTCAAGTATTACTACAGTTGTGATTCTACCAAGGGTAGGAGAAATGGCTTTTTAGGTATAATCATCATCTGCATCTGTAATCCAAGAGGTTCAGTTTTATGTAAAGACCAATAATAATGCTAACAAGAGGAATGTTTCCAAACAGGGTTCTGCAGACATGCTGTGTATTAATACACACCTTATTAGACAGGACACAAATATACCTTCAACAACAAATGATGTCTGTGTGCTGTATTTAGGCATTCATAAAAAGAGGAAGAACAAAGAATGTAAGAGGGGAAAAAAGGATAGAAAAAAGGAAAAGAACAATGTAAAGCTAAAAAAGGAAAGAAAAAAGTATGGAAAAAAAGAAGACAAGGTATAAGACAAGAGAAACAACTGAAGGGAGGCAAAGGAGAAAAGGATGGAAGTAAAGAGAAACAAGGAAACAAAGATGAAAAGGAGTAAACAGGAAAAAGGAGAGGATGTGAAGAAAAGGAAATGGGGTAAATAGAATAGTAAAAAAAAAAGGAAAATTAGGAGGAAAAAATGAGGAGGAAAAAATCATAAAAGTAGACAAAGGAAATAAAGACAAAAAATTAGACAAGTGAAGAAAAGGAAAGGAGTGAAGAAAAGAAAAAACAAGGAAGTAAAGTGAAGTTAAAAGGACTGAAGTAAACAGGAAAAGAAGTAAAGAGAAACATGGAAATATGAAGAGGAAAAGAAGGAGTCAATGGAAAGAGAGGATTAAAGAGAAAAGAAGTGAATAGATAAGAAAAGAGAAAAACAATAGTGCTAAAAAAATTAAATGAATTAAAAGAAAAGAAAAAAATGAAAATAAAACAGGGAGAAGTATGGAAAACATCAAAATATTAAGGATGGATGGAAACGCATCCATTAAATTAAGAAGAGAAGTAGTAAATGGAAAAATAGAGAATGGAAAAACACGAGGAAGGAAGAAAATAAAGAGGAAAAACATGGGAAGCAAAAAGAAAGGAAGTAAAGAAAGGAAAAAGAAGAGAGTTTTAAAAGAAAACAGTGTGCTAAGTTTGGGCCTTTTCACCACCAGATTTTGTGCTTTTATTTCCACTGTTCTCCACCATGAACTCCCTGCTGGTGCAGCAGAAGTCACAGTGTGGCTCCTCAGGAAATGAAGCAGGGTGTAAATGGACTGGGTCTCATATAGCCTCATTCACAGTGCTTTATTCTATGCCCTTAACTACCCCACACACAGTCACACTGATGGATGTCCAGCGTCTTGTCCAAGGACACTTCGGCATGTAGACTGGAGAAGTCAGGAATTGAACCGCCAACCTTCCTGTTGGAGGACAACCGCTCTACCTCCTGAGCCACAGACGCCCCACGCGTGTTTGTGTGGTGTTTGGTTAGGTAGCTTTCTTTGCACTGATGAGCAGTGAAACCAAAAGAGAAATTCTCTGTTTGCTTTTAAAAATATTGCTTTGTTTCCATCAAACTGACTGCAGTAACACCATCACCCCTCATGCTCTGAGCGCTCAGGCAGAGCAGAAAAGAGCGGTCATAGTACCAGCTCAAGGAGTGACAACCAATAACCACCTTAATCCTTCTGCTAAATTAAAAAATCTCTTGTCATTGCGAGACAGTAAATCTGTTTGTCTCAGCTGAGTCCCGCCTCTTTTTTCTAATCTAAACAAAGACGTTAGCAACACAAGTCACACATTCCTGCACGATGAACAGCACTTCAAAAGTTTTAGTATTGCTGATATTTGTCTGTGTTGGATTTGCTTTCTATATTCTTCATACAAAATAAGCTTTGGACTGTTCTTGTGAATCAGGAAGAACATGCGCTATGCACATTCCACGTGCACCAGGCTTAAAATCTTCATCATGCAGCAGACATGTCATCATGTATCAGTGTAAAGTCAAACGCTAGAAGTAATTAAACTGCTGAGTTGAGCAAATTCATTTTTTATTAAAAAACGTATTGAGTTTGTGACACTTACTACCCTTTATGTGTTACTAAAATGAATTACTTTTGAGTTATTTTGTAAATACCTCAGTGTACTACAAATACTTTGTTGTTCACACTGACAATAAACTGGACTTCATTAAACACACAGAAGACATCTACACAAAGGGACAGAGCGTCTCTATGTTCTGAGACGTCTCAGGTCCTTCAGCCTCTGCTGGACTCAGGATGTTTTATGAGTCTGTGGTAGCCAGTGCCATCCTCTATGCTGTAGTGTGCTGGGACAGCAGACTGACAGTAGTGGACACCAACAGACTCAAACTGATCTGCAAGGACAGTAACATCGTGGGTGTGGAGCTGGACTCTCTGACAGTGGTGTCAGAGAGGAGGACACTGTCCAAGTGAAGGACAATATTGGACAATCCTTCACAGCCTCTCCACGACGTGCTGGACAGACACAGGAGCACGTTCAGCAGCAGACTCATTCCACCACGATGCTCCACAGAACGCCACAGGAAATCATTCCTACCTGTGACATCACACTTTACAACTCCTCACTGTCATGTTTATTATTTATCGTAATTCTTACCTCTCACATTTATATTTACTTACATAATAACTGTGTGTCTGTAGGACAATTTCCCCCTGGGATTAATAAAGTATTCTGACTGATCCTGATGACGCTGAGTAGGCGCCGTTTAGAAGCGTAACTTCACAGTACTTATTCATACTGTGGACACCTGTTACAATCAAATAAAGAAAACTGGGGAACTGAGGAAACTCAGGTTAGTGAAACAGTGGAAACAAAAGCTTGAACCAGAACCGAAGCCTTACACATTCTGACACGTTTTGCTTTAGGCCCAGAGGCAGAAAAAAATGCCTCCATACAACAGATATGACAAAGACTGACATGAACAGGAGTGTCATGAGGACGAATGACAGCAGCACGGGTGAAAGTTCTTCACATCTAACTATCACAGAAAAACAGCTGTTATCTGATGTGATTCTACAGTAAATAGTCTACAGTACAAACTACAGCATAATTACATCTGATTCTCTAAACACATTTACACTTCTACAGACTACCGTTAGAGTAAATGCTGATTGATTTCTGCATCTGACAACACCCATGTGTGTTCAGATTGTTTTAATCTCTTGTGTCTGAGCTTGAATCTCTTGATTGTAGGCAGGTAAAGCTGCTGAAATACTGTAATTTATAAAGTGCATCAAAGTGGATAGGAGCACAGCAACAAAATGATAACAGCTGCTTTGACGAACACTGTAGATATCGTTCCCTTTATGGCCTTCCTCCTCTAATGTGACCCTTAAGTTAGTGTTTGCACAGTAACACGCGACAGCATCCAGAAAATACTTAAAGGGTGATTCAGATTGCTCATGTAAGTGATACTTTAAAACACAGATGTACACACACACACATAGAAAATCTGAACTTACAGTATGCTGAATAAAAGTGGGAGAGATAGAGTTAAAGTGCCCCATTTTTGATTAACACTGAGGAGCAGACTGGTGGGGAGCCACCTCATAAAAACTTTAAAAAGACGCTTTGCATTGCTTGTTTGTGTTGGACGTACAGTAGAGGTCTGGCAGGCGATCTTCAGTAAGGAATCTGGTTCTGGTAATACTGCAGCATGTCATATGTCTTGCTCCTGTTGAAATGAAGTTAAAAACATACAATTTTGAGTCCCCATCAACCGAGTTTATTCATCATACAGTGAATTTTGGGGTGTTTGGGATAAAAAGAAAAAAAAGCCACGGCCACTTGTAACCGGAACGTTGAGCGGTCACAGCATGCCCGGCTGCCTCGCAGCATTCAGTGGATATAGAACGTGAGCACACCCCTCTTAAAATACCAGGTTTTTCTGCTGTTGAAAAATGAGACCACGATAAATCTTTTTTTTTTTTTAAAAAACTCCCCTTTAATGTAACCTTAAAACTTTACAAGTCATTTGAAAAAGAAACAAATCTGTTAGAGGGGAAAATATTAAAAATAAAAAATGTACAATAAGTTGGTCACATAAGTTTCTACAAACCTAAAACTAACACTTGGTTGAAAAACCTTTTGCTTTAATTGTATTATTCAGTCTTTTTGGGGAGGACCATCAGCATGGCACATCTTGACTTGGCAGTATTTGCCCACTCTTCCTTGCAAAAGTGCCGCAAATCTGTCAGATTACGAGTTCAACTCTGGTGCACAGCCCTCTCCAATTCACCCCACTGAGTTTTAGCTGTTTTTAGATTATTCCAAAATTCAATTTTCTTCTGGTGAAGCCATTCTTCGTCTGTTTGGGGGTCACTGTCGTGCTGAAATTGCTCTCCAGCTTCAGAATTCTAGAACACATCTGAAGGTCTGGGGCCCAGATTGACTGGTGTTTGGAAATATTTAAAATGCTCTCCACCCGGAATAAAGCTAGAGTTCAACCTTGGTTTCAGACCATAACACATTTTCCTACATGCTTTTGGGAGACCTGATGTATTTTTTTTTTTTTTGCAAAATTTAGCCAGGCCTGGATGTTTTTCTCTGTAAGAAAAGGCTTCTGCCTTGGGAATCTACACCAGAGTCCAAACATACGGAGAACGCAGGAGGTTGCTGTCACGTGTTCCACAGAAACAGTACTTGACAGAAATTCCTGGAACTCCTTCAGTGATGCTGCAGGCCTCTTGGCAGCAGTTCTCAGTTCCCTATTGTCTTCGCTTCTTGATGACTGTCTTCACTGTGTTCCATGGTATATGTAATATGTAATGCCATGGGATTTTTTTTTTTGTACCCTTCTCCCTTTGAGATCCCTCTGATGCTTGTCAGCTCTCTGTGAACTATGGCTTTTGCTATAGTTTCCTCCTAACAGATCTGTTTCTTCTTCAACTGAATTGGTCACATTAAATGTGTAAAAGTTTTGAAATTATTTATAATCGTCTCATTTTTTTTACATCAGAAAAACCTGGTATTTTAACAGGGGTGAGTTCACTTTCTGTTTTCACTGTGGGCATCTAGCGTAAAACCTCTGCCAAATTACCAGTGTGGATTAATCCACTGTGGCGAACCCTTCAGGGGAATACACGGGAGCAGCCAAAACTACAGCTTATTCTTCTACCCCACGGGGCCCAAAAAACTGTTCCAAACACTTCAGTGAGCCACACTGAAGCCCTGGAAGACGTTCTTCTTTACAACAAAGACTAACTGAGCTTTACTTTGGCTCAGTCCCACATACACCAGACGACATATCGGTGACACGTTTCTAATTGTTGTTGTCTCCAGTAGAAACCAATACACCATATTTTTTATGGTATAAAGAAAATTACACACTTGTAGTCACACAGAGTGGCAGCAGCTGTATTTATTTTAACTGGTGTAACAACCGCAGAATAAATTATGTAATATAAAATCTGCTGAAGGGAGGTGGGACTGGGTCTTTTACTCACCTGCTACTAAGGAAACAGCTTTGGATGACTTTGATAATGAATGCTGCTGCTTCTTTTTCACTCATCTGTGGATTAAAACGTCCCCTGAAATGAAACGAACAAACAAAAAATGAGAAAAAAAACCAAACAAACCATCAAGCAAAAGTTAACTGTTTTTGCAGAAACAACTGTAATCTTGCGGTGTCTGAAAAGGCAACCGTTTCAGTCTGATATTTTTCATGATTACTTCTAATTTTGGGTGGCACAGACTGTTACAGATGGTTGTTAAAAGAAGAGGGGACGCTACACAGTGGGAAACACGGACCTGTCCAACTTTTCTGAGACGTGCTGCCGCCGCCATCAAATTCAAGATGAGCTTGTATTCTTCACAAAATAGTAAAATGTCTGATATTTTTTCTTTGTTTATTTTGTTAATAAAATATTAGTTTTGATTTGCAAATCACTGCATTGTGTTTTTTTATCTTTTATGTAGCATCCCAACCTTTTTGGAATTGTGGCTGTAATTATCTAGTTTCAGAATAACTGTAAAAATAGTAAGAAGTTTAAAGTGAACAAATGTTTGGTTCTATGTGCTCTATTCTAATAGATAAAGTGGCAAAATTTCATTGTATAGCAGAGTTTTGACACAATATTCACTACATGCTGCGTAAATCAGCACCGAAGTGAAAACATTCGCACCCAAACACCTCATTGTTGGACTTACTTGAGGAGTTTTATGGTTTGTCCTCTGAAACATGGCAATCCAGTGTCCAGCATAAGGGTCACTAGAGAAACCACTGCATCCATGTAGGGTCTGTTTATTCAGAGAAGTCACAAAATGTTAAAATACAATATCTGCAACTTTTTCCCCACTGTTTTCTCCAGCAATCAATCCTGTCCAGGATAAAAAGTCACTGGCAGGATCAGTGACAACAGCAAGGGAACTACAAGCACTTCTGTTTTTTCTTAAAGCCATGCAGACAGTTGAGTTTAGTGTTTCATACCGTACGGCCAGATATCCTCTGACGCACATCTCCATGAACCATTTAAAAGGGGTGGCCTCCATCTTGCCTCCCATGATCATCACCATCTCATCTGTCAGCTTGATGTCTGGCTCCCAGCCCAGGTTACCGCCAGGAGAGCTCTCGAACATAAAGCCGAAATCTGCAAGACAAAAGGGTCGACATGAAGCCAAATTCCACTAAAAAAACCCCACTCTTCTATAGTGTTGACAAAAGACACATAAAAAAACGAATAGCACTCATTTTAAGAAATAATTAGTAATTCAAGCTTTGACAAAACAAGTCTAGATCAATCCCATACAGCCCACCTATGTGGATGAGGTGGCCCTTGCTGTCCAGCATGATGTTGCCATTGTGTCTGTCCTTGATTTGCAACAGGAACAGCAGAAGGCTGTAGGCAGCCATGCTGCGGATGAAGTTATAACGAGCCTGCAGGAAGGAGACAAACACGAGATGATGAGCTGAAATGCTGCCTGTGTTCACCTTACATCTGATCAGATTTTCAGATGACAAAGCATGAGCGTGTTGCCTAAACTCACAGGGAACATCATACATGATGAACGAGTAGAAGGTGCCAGCTTTTACTGGTACCCAGGTACAGTTTTAGATAAGTAGCTTCAGTTGGATCAATATGAAGATCTAGTTATTAAAATGGACCCTCTTGGAAAACTTTGTCAGTTGTTTGAGTGGTTCACTACACTTCACAACAGTTTAATTACAGTGGCTTGCAAAAGTATTCACTCCCCTCGGTATTTCTCCTTTTTTCTGCATTACAACCTGTAATATAAATGATGATTTTTATAAATTTTACGTAATGAACCCACACTAAATTTCTGTCCATTCTTCAAAGCTAAACTGCTCCAGCTCCTGCAGGTTGGATGGGCTCTGCTGGTGTACAGCATTCTTTAAGTCATGCCACAGATTCTCAGCTGGATTGTGGTCTGGGCTTTGACTAGGCCATTCCAACACATCAACACGTTTCCCCTTAAACCACTTCAGTGTTGGTTCAGCTGCATGCTTAGGAGCAGTTTCCTGCTGAGAGGTGAACCTCTGTCCCAGTTCCAAATCCCTCAAAAACTTAAATATGTTTTCCTCAAAAGTTGCCCTGTATTTAGCACCATCCATCATTCCTTCAATTCTGACCAGTTTCAAAGTCCCTGACCATGAAAAACATCCCAACAGCATGACACTGCCACCACCATGCTTCATTGTGAGGATGGATCCAAATATGCAACCAGTTATTCACTTATATATACCTGTGCATCTATAACAACAATGCAATCCCCAGTCTTTCTGAGTACACACCTGCCATCAATAAAAGTGACTGATTAACCCCAAACTGTCCTGACAATGATTCAGTTGCATCCTACAGCAAAAGCCATGGTTCACAGAGAGCTGACAAAGCATCCAAGGGATCTTGTTGTTCAAAGGGTTCAGTCAGGAGAAGGGGATAAAAAATTCCCATATTTTTGTAATATTCCCAAAAATACATATACCATGGAACACAGTGAAGATAATCAAGGAAACAAAAATCAGCTCTCCCAAAAACCAAGGTTGAACTATACAGTCACAATTTCAAAAGGTGCTGCATATCACCAGAAGAACACCATACCTATGGTTGAAGCACGGTGGTGGCAGCATCATGCTTTGGGATTGTTTTTCTTCCGCTGGAGCTGGGGCTTTAGTCAAGGTGGATGGACTTATAAACAGTTCCAAATACCAGTCAATTTTGGCCCAAAACATTCAGATGTCTGTTAAAAAGCTGAAACTGGAGAGGAATTTCACCTTGCTGCACCACAATGACCCCAAGCATACATCCAAATCAAAAAAAGAATGGCTTCATCGGAAGAAAATTGAAATTTGGAATGACCCAGCCAGAGCCCAGACCTAAATCCAACTGAAAATCTGTGGGACAACCTGAGGAGGGCTGTGCACAAGAGATGCCCTCATAATCTGACAGATTTGCAGCGCTTCTGTAAGGAAGAGTGGGCAAATACTGCCAAGTCAAGATGTGCCATGCTGACAGACTCCTACCCAAAAAAACTGAAAGCTGTAATTAAAGCACAAAGGGCTTCAAGAAAGTGTTAGTTTTAGGTGTACACACTTATGCAAGCAGCTTATTGTACATTTTTCCCTCTAACAGATTTGTTTCTTCTTCACTTGAAGGTTAAA
Organism: Etroplus canarensis; assembly: GCA_015106775.1. NCBI lineage: Eukaryota > Metazoa > Chordata > Actinopteri > Cichliformes > Cichlidae > Etroplus > Etroplus canarensis. The sequence continues at coordinate 17,623 of VUQH01033811.1, read as the reverse complement.
GGTCACATTAAAGGTGGCAAAAGTTTTAAAATGATTTACTGTGGTCAGAAAAATCTGGTATTTTAAGAGGGGTGTGTTCACTTTTATATCCACTGCAGCTCACTATAGCTCAAACCTAGTTTACTTTATCATTAGTGAGCAACACAAAGCTCCCCAACATTGCAAACAGCAAACCCTCTCCTGCAATGTCCATGTAAAATTTCATTATGCATGTATGTGGCCATGTCTGTGCTACAGGCTCATCCCTCAGCTACCCTGGCAACCTAGGACCCAATGTTGATTCTTGGTAAGGGACCAATGGAGTTATCGAGTTGGCTACACCGGGCATAGGACTCTGCAATGACATGGATGTCTTGCTCCCTCTGATGGTCAGCGAGAAAGCTGTCATATCTGATCCCTCAAGGCTACTGGGGAGCTCCTCTGAAGAACTGTTGGAAAGCTAGAAAAGTGCACGGATGAATTTGAAGTACTTTTGCTAAACCAGAGCGTCAGTGACATGGTAGCTCATCCAGCTCACGATTCCTCACAATTCACAAGTTACTGTTATGTGTGAAGTACAGAAAGAAAGTGATACATTTTCTTGTCACTGGCTGGCTGCACTGCACAAAACAATGAGAATTCATCTCTATGGAGAAGTCAAGGAGGTTCACAAACTGTCACGTCCAGGATAACAACCCTACTTCCTACATAGCTTAAAGACAATGTGATGCCATCAATAAACCCAATAATGGGATTTTGGTAATGTAATGGCAGAGGGGCACATGCAAACACTCATTTAATGAATATTCCCATCCAGACGTGAGGATACCAGAGGAGTAGTGATTCTAGTGAAAATGGAAAAGTGCCTGTAAAATGACAAATGGGACCCTGAATTTGATCACAGCCTGTATGAAGACCCACCATGTGATCGCTGTCTGCAAGTTTCACTAAGATTCAACCAACACTCTAGGGGCTTTACTGTCTTGTAAATCCTGGATGGATAACAGATGCCTCACCGTGGTACGAGCTCATCGGTCCTTCGGCTGGATGAGCTAAAGAAAAACTGTCAGTTTTTACTTTCTGAAAGGATAATGAATGAATCTGACATGTACAGTGAGGCTCAGCAGGGAACCATTGAAAAATGTTTCCTCTAGAAGTTAATCCAGCCAAAACAAACGGGTGCATTACTGCTTCATTTTTCCATCTTTAGGAGTCACCTCACACAAGTGAACCATGATTTTGAAAGGTGTGAAATGTGAACAGCTCCAGACCTTCTGGAAGGCGAGGGTGGATTCATCGCCGTACTGGTTCCGGAAGTAGTCATACATCCCAAAGTCTGTCTGTCTGCCGAGCTGATCCCTGGATTTACAGTCTGGGATGCACTCGATCACGCCACACTGAGGAAGAGGAGGCATAAGGAAAAACTGACAAACATGACATTAAAATGTACATTTTACAGCTTTAGACCTTTGAATTAGGCTTGGATGATAAGGAAAAAAAACCTGATAGTATAAAAGCTATATGATCACAATTCTGTAACTAAATAAATGTGTTTCTGTACATAAATGAAAACACGTTTTTTTAAAAACAATATATGAAAAGATGTGCCCTGTGCACAAACGTGGAGACAGCGTCGAGCCTTTAAGACGACGCATTTGTGGGACGTCACTTATTCTCTCTGCTGGGCGTGAGAGAAGCTGCAGTCAAAGTGAAGTGCCCTCTACAGCAGGGATGAGGTAAGGCAGGCAGCTAAGCACGCACCAATCAATATTAATACAAATACTACACATATTTAATATAACAAAAATACAAAGTTGTCTTTGAATGATCGCTAACTGATCATCTAGCATTGCCTAGGTGCCCTTGAGTAAGGCACCCAACTCCCACATTGCTCCCTGGCACCTTCAATGGCAGCCTTGTATGCTGACAGACAATTGTAATTTCCCCCCGAGGATTAATAAAGTATGATGGATGGATGGATGGATGGATGGATGGATGAAAGAAAGAAAGAAAGAAAGAAGCTTCTTGATTAAAATGCATGCTGGGACTCAGAGTCTTTGTCACAATAAGTAAACTGGTTACCCAGGGTGAACACAGTTCAGTCTAAGACCAGGTAAAAAAAAAATCCCTCTTTACAGTTTCTTGTGTCAACCTGCACATCATTTTAGGTGATTAAAAGAACATCACAGCGGGAAGTTATGATGTCTGGCAGAATATGCTCCATTATCAACTCAAATCAGGCAGACAAGATTACAGGAAATGTGTGGAAGTAATTTTGTGTTGGCTGCACAAAATGTCAAGTCAAGATAATTTTCTCTGATGTAAATTAGTGCGTAAAACATCCTGCACCATGCTTAAGGTCACTTTCCAACATGGTCTGCCTTCTGTACAGGACATGCCTTTGTAGATTTTCAATATGAACAGAACTGTGGACAATGTGTAAGCCTACCAGCATTTGTTTTGCTGGATAACATTATGTAATATTCACATTTCCATTGTTTTTGAACATAATCACAGCATACGAGAAAAACCTATCCCCTCGTTTTTCCTTTCTCCATAGTTAAGAAAGTGAAGGTAATCCCCCAGCAGGAACACAACCGAACCAGCGGCTGTTCCAACTTCACAAACCTTCCCAACACACGGCAACAGTGTCATGAAGTGCCACGAACGCTCACACCACCTCACCTCACGAAAGACATAAATACCTTACTGTGGGGCTGGCAGTGGCTCAGCGCGACAGTGAACGGTTGGGAACCAGAGGGCTGCTGATGTGATGCTGGTTCAATACCTGCTTGTGGCAGCTGGAGGCCCCCTGTGGAGGGCGGAGGCACCAAACCCCCACTGTGCTATGGGCTGCCTTGTTCTCTCTCACCTCTGTGTGTGTGCATCTATATCACTCAGCTGTGTGTATAATGTGTTGAGATCTGGTAATTTCTCCATCAGGGGATTAATAAAGTACATTTTCTTCATAACATGCCATGTCAATTTGTCACATTTGGTACATTTATTGTAACCACCCTGTAAAGGTTCGCAAGGAGCCGTGGACTCATCTAAACCATTTCTTAACTACTGCGTAAAGAAATGAGCGCCAGATAAGGATATTTCACGCTGGTGGGATTGGGGCTTCAGTCTCAGTCACAGTCATGCTACGTCAGCTGATGACTTAGCGCTTGCCCTTCTACACATCCAATTGGTAAATACAGGAGCAAAGAACAGTTATTACGGAATCTAAAAGGTGCTCTTCAACCCTCTTCTTCATCTCCTCTTTTTCATGTCCTTATCAGAGCTATGTCTATTGGTATTGATGCCTCCTCTGTTCTTTGCTGGGGTCTTACTGCTGCTGCTCTCCCTGCTTTATGTTCTACATGTACACACATGGGAGGGCAGGGAAATCCCAGAATAGAGCCATGCTGCTGAGTAAAATAACTGCAGATGAAAATAATCTTTTGACTTGGAGAGAGGAGGTGTGGATTAGGGAATACAGGGACAAAGAGTCATACCCCTGGTGCAGTGGCTACCACTCTGTAAGGGAAGACGAACAGATCCAGGCCCACCAGCTGGAAGATATTCTTAAAAAGCCCGATGATCTGCAGAGCGAGCATATCCTGGAGAAAAAAAAAGGAGAGACACACAAGGGAATTTAGTCTGAGTTAAAAGTATGCAGTGTCTTATCAGACAGCAAACGAATGAAAAAGCGCCACCTGTCTGCAGTCATCTCCCACTTTAAAGATGGCCGCCTGCCAGCAAACCCTCCTCGACCCGTCTGGATTCTCCTCTCCATCTTCCAGCGAGTCCGACAGGCAGCGGAGACCCTCCCTCTCCAGTTCACTCACCCCGCAGCGCTTCACCTTGAACTTGGCCAGATAGGGAGCCTTGGCAGCACTGCAAACACAGAAAACACACACTCCCACTGAGATACGCACACAGAGGACCTGTAGTCACAGACATCAGTGAAACTCATCCATGAAACAAAAATCAAAATTCAACATTACCTCTGCATGGGTGTTCCAGACTTATAATCGATGTCCAGCACTATGGCTTCAGGATTACTTGGTAGGTAACAGCCTAGAAAACACCGAAAGCAACAGGAAACAGTAAGTAAGTCACACTGATATGGTCTTTGTAGTTTTATATCACGTACTGTCCAGACAGAAGACTTAAATCCTGAAAGGACAGAAGGGACTTGAGCACAGTGATTAATTCACAGTATCTCACTGTGCAAGCAGAAGCATGTTTCAACACTACTGTGTCTTCAGAGTCAACACACAAGTGCTGAAATCTTAATCTGTTTGCACAGTTAAAGGCTGTGAATTAATCAGAGTGCTATAGTGCATCTTGCCCTTTCAAAGTTTGTTGTCCTGAGAAGCACAGAGAAGATACTGGAGATCCTGACAGAGATGATTTGAAATGCATTAATCTGATGGACTTAAGAATCTTAGAATTTTAACTGTGAGGGCACCTACTACCAGATATCTGACCCACATGCACTCAGCTTTGTTATATATGCCTTGCTAGTACAGGGTTGGACCCCTTTTGCCTTTAGGACCATATTGACACGACAGCGCCACCCACAAGCCGCAGAGATTTTTCATCTATGTTCAGAAGCTCCTGTTCCACTACATCCCAAAGCTGCTTTATTAGATTGAGATACGGTGGCTGAGGAGGCGACTGGAATACAGTTTGAGATGATTTGAGCTTTGTGATACAGCATGTTATCCTGCTGGAAGCAGCCATCAGAACATGGCTACACTGCAGTCATAAAGGGATGGACATGATCAGAAGCAGAACTCAGGTGGGCTGTGAGATTTAAACGATGCTCAGTGCGTGAAGAAAATATTCCCCACACCATTACACCACCACCAGCCTGAACCGTTGATACCAGCCAGGACGCATCCATACAGCAAATTCTGACCCTACCAGAAATCGAGACTCATCAGACCAGGCAGTGTTTTCCCAGTCTTCTACCATGCAAACTGTAGCATCAGTTTCCTGTTCTTAGCTGATAAGAGCGGCACCTGGGGTGATCTCCTGATGCGTGTTGTGCATTCAGAGATGTTCTTCTGCACACCTTGGTTGTAACGAGTCGTTATTTGAGTTACTGTTGCCTTCCTATCAGCCCAAAACAGTCTAGCTATTCTCCTCTGACCTCTGGCATCAACAAGGCATTTTCACTCAGAGAACTCCAGGTCACTAGATATTTTCCCTTTTCCAGACCATAATCTGTAAACCTTAGAGATTGTTGTGTGGGAAAATCCCAGTAGATCAGCAGATTCTGAAATATCCAGACCAATCCGTCTGCAGTCATGTCAAGTTCAAAGTCACCTTTCTTCCTCATGGTGAAGCTCTGTTTGAATTTCAGCAGGGCGTCTACCTGCCTAAGTGCA
>VUQH01033811.1:0-12234 GCA_015106775.1 Etroplus canarensis | reverse complement strand
TAAGTGCATTCAGCTGCTGCCATGTGACTTGCTGATCAGATATTTGTGTGAACAAGCAGTCGAACAGGTGTGCCTAATAAAGCAGCATGTGAGTGTATACACACAAACACTGTTGGATGGTGGATGCTTACATTAAACATGGCACACAAAAACACTTTCTACCCTCTGTATGATGTCGCTTTGAGCACTTGCATCCCGCCCACTTGCTGTTCAAATGACTTGTTAAATGGCTGGAAAAGGACTGAACTGTGAATCATGCAAAGCTTCTCTAGTGGAGTTCAAGAATAAAAATATGGCGCTGGAAATAAGCATAATACAACCAATATAATGGGAGTTTGGAATATGAGTTGATAGAACACAAGGGGGCACATTCATTTTATATTATTAAAGAGCATGCCTTCACTGCAGCTCAGCTTATGTTCGCAGAGTTTCCAGACCTCTTGTCAGAGAGTTTCTTACCTGGCTGCACCCTGATATCAGACAGAGCTTTGAGGCATGCTCTTTTCCTCTCCTCCCCCTTTGGAACAGGCCTGAAAAATAAAAACACACACCGGGGTTTAAACTTCTCTGTGGGTGTGGAACACAGACAATGCTGACACACGGTAGAATAATTAAGAAGCATGCATTTACTTGATAATAGCAGACACGTTTGTGATCTTGTTGAAGAAGTCAAACTCTCTCTGGTAGAAATCTTTGGCAGGACCTGACAGAGAGCCTGTGATCTCCTCAACCATCTGCTCCAGCAGCTCCCCGATATCAGCTACCCAGACACATTAATGAGTAAGAAATACACGTAATTACATCAACCTAATCTGATTTAAGGAGACCTAATATTAGGTGTCCCAGCAGACAGACAATATAATTACACATTAATAGAAAAAGAAATCATATTAATCTAAAACAGAGCAGCCAAAAAAGAAAAACATACAAACAAAATATGAATTAAAAAAATCAAAGTTTGCACTAAACAGCACAAGGAACAACAAGGGCAGATTTCATCCATTTGCTGTTAATTGTAGGAAAAATTCCATCCTGTGTGTCCATATAAGACATCACCCTTTCATATCAAAGGGGACATATGCTACCGTTAATTGTCTCTGTTACAAAGGTGTGTGCTGATTTTAGACACGGACAAAGATTCAAAAACTGAGGTCAGCGTGTGTGCAGGTAATCCTAGAGAGACAAAAGTTCAGGATTTAAACTGCTGTAAACACTGGTTCAGCTTTTCCTGCTCTAGTCTCTTCATGATGTCATTGATAGAGGATATCCTGATCTGGTCGTGCCCAGAACATCTGGCCGTGAGCAAAAAAGCCACACCCACCTGCTGCTGAAACCTCCTGTTTATGAGGGGCAGCCAATCAGAAGAAAGTTGGCTTAAAAAGGAGTGGAGTGAAAACAAACAGCTGGTTTCAGACAGAGGGTGTACTGAGTGACTGCACGAAGGCCTAATGTAAGAGAACTGTGAACCAAGCAAAGCTTCTCTAGTAAAATCCAAGAATAAAAGCATGGAACCTGAAATGAGCACATTATTCTTTAAACTACGTTTGATAACAAATACAGGCCTAGTTTGTAGTGGTTTACACATTCGTCTGAAAGTGAAAGTCAAGGGTGATTCTATTTAGCAGCCAAATCCCTTGAAGTAACCAAAACACACACTTAGCTGATGCTATTAACAAGAACTGTGTCTGTCTCCAAATTCTGATGCATCTTATTCCTCCAGTGCTGTTCAAACTTCCAGGAGACAGTAGGATTCCTGCAGCTGTCATTTTTTTCTCTTTTGTTGCTTCTAAAAAACCTGAAGCTGAACACCTTTTCCTAACTGTTCATCCAAATTCTCCCTGCTGAGTAAATCGTACCTTAATTTTCTTATTTCTTCCTTCTGTTTTCAGAGTAACTGAAGATTCTCTACTCACGGTCTTTTTGGTGGCCTTCCTCATCCATGAAGATGTTGGTCTTCATGTTCCAGATGAACTGATGAGCGAGAAGCTGAGACTTCTGGGCCGCCCACAGGATGTACTCTCTCACGTACCCCATCTGAGGGGGACAGAGAGCCAACAGTTCATTAACTGACTCATCCTTTACGTTCCTTTTCCAGAACGACTCCTGATTCTTCAGCTGAACTGACTAAATGTGATGAACCTCCTAAAAAGGAGCTTATCACAAATTTACAGCATGGAATGACAGAGTTGTTAAAGTTTACCTTATCGTAACGCAGAGCTTGCACAATCTGAGGAATGTAGAACAAGATGGCATCCTAGGAAGAAAAATAAAGTACTCTTAAAAAAGATGTGATTTCCTCGTTAGTGCTGCTGCAGTATGAACGAAGAAACGAAACATTCTTTCCTCTGTAGCTGTTTTCACACACGAACTCAGGTCGGGATGTTATCTGAAGTTGCCCTTTCTCACGTGTGTGTTCTCAGTACTGGTGTTGGCATGGGAGCTGACTGAGTACACACCGCTCGCTCACTGCGAGTACACCAGACAGCTACCTGCTCTATCCTCTTATCTGGTATTACCAAGGCACTGTACAGGGAGGTCCAGAAGTTCTGGGACAATTCAATTTTTAGGTAATTTTGTCTCTGTACATCATCACAGTGGATGTCAAATCAAACAGTCAAACTGTTATGGAATGCAGGCTTTGAGCTTAAATTTAAAGGGTTTGACAGAAGGAACGCATAAACTGTTTAGGAATTACAGCCATTTTTATACACAGGCCCCCCATTTTCGAGGCAGATGGCTGTCCTCCCTGCAGTCATGGTTCTGCCCGAGGTTTCTGCCCGTTAAAGGAAGTTTTTCCTCGCCTCTGCTGTCATAGTGCTTACTCATGGAGGATCCTGTTGGGCTTTCGTGGAGAGTAGTTTAGATGCACACTTTATGTAAGGTGCTTTGAGACAGCGCTATATAAATAGAATTTTCAAACGCTCAAAAGTAATTGGACAATTGACTGACAAGCAGTTTGGTGGCCAGGTGAGGCCTTTTTCTTTGCTATTACATGATAAACTAAGCAGATAAAAGATCTGCAGCTGATTTCAAGTGTTGAACTTGCATTTGGCAGTTTTTCTACTGAAACTGTCAATATGAAATCCAAAGAGACGTTGATGTTACTAGGCTGAAAAACCAAAATAAACCTATCAGAAAGAGAGTAGAAATTTGAGGAGGGGCCAAAACAACAATGTGGAACATTCTTAAAATAAAGCGGCTCTCAAAAGTCTTTACTTGGTTAAGAAAAACCCTTTGCAACATCCAGTCAAACCAATAACACTAAAGGGCGTAGGTCTACACTCTCCGCTCAGATTCAGCCAAATGCTGCAAAACTTATTGGACTGCACTTCACAGTGCAACTGGATAATGATCCAAAGCATCCTGCAAAAACAATCCAAGAGTTTCTCAGGGCAAAGACATGGGACATTCTTCAATGCTCAAGTCAGTCACCCCATCTCAACCCAACAGAGTAGCTTCCAGTGACCGAAGACAAAACTGAGGGCAGAGACCCACAAACAAGCAGCAACTGAAGGCGGCTGCAGTGAAATCCTGGCAGGGCATCTCAAGGGAGGAAATACAGTATTTGGTGATGTCCGAGGATTTAAGACTTCAGGCAATCAAGAAGTTTTAAAAACATCCTTATTTTTTAAATGATCTCAGTTTTTCAAATTACTTTTGAGTCTCTGAAAATGGGGGAAAACATATAAAAATAGCTGCAATTCCTAAACAGTCTGTGAAATTCTTCTGTCAAAGAGCTTGAATTAAAGCTGAAAGTCTGCACTTTGATCACATTTTGATTGTTTCATTTAAAATCCCCTTTGGCAGTGTACAGAGGCAACATTACAGAAAAATACTATTGTCCAAAAACGTATAACAGTATACTATACAACTGACAGGTTACAGACTGCTGAATGTCTCACCCGTCCAAAAAGTTTCTAGCATGTGTGAAAGCAGCTCCAGTTGGCGCCAAAAAGTGGGGGAAAAAAAATTCTCAAATGTGTGACGTACTGGAGGAAAGGAGCGCAGCACTTTAACCCCGTACTGAGCAGTGAGAGGATGAGGCGGGTACATGCTGCTGAAGTAGGACAGACCGGTGGGCGGGTCAGCCGGAGCCCAACACAGGATGTGGCTCAGCTCAGGGGAGTCGGCATCGATAGTGTGCCAGGTCACCAGGAACTACACATGGGAAATACATAACACTGTCACTAAACATTAAACGTAGTTTCCTGAAGCCAGCAGCACTAGAACGCGTGCTCTCACCTTGACAGCCTCAGGTACGTCGCTGACCGCTCCAGGGTCCAGTCTTACCAGTCTGGTCACTTCAGCAACGATGGCATCATTCTTAAACCTGGAAACCACAACATTTAAAGCAGGCTCGGAAATAATCAAGCACAAGATGCTTTCCAGGAAGCACTGATTGCTCCTAAATCATTAATATTGTTTATTCTGAAAAAAATAATCATTTTCTTTACAGTATACAGCAGAAACCCTGTGAATGTGTTGAATTTTCAGAAACCAATCATGTTACAGATAGCCTGAAGGTAAACTCAGGATTTTGACTCAGTTTCCCACAAGCAGCAATAAACTATTTAACTGTTTTCAAAGCTGGCACAGAGTATTAGCCTAACTTTTATTCAGTGACTCCACACAGACAGAGTTCAGCTGCTAGGCTTTACAAACTTCCCTTAAGAATTCTTTTCTGGAGAGCCTGTACTGACTTTATTTGCATTTAATTTTACTTATATCATACTTCCATCCGCCCAGCTTCTGCTGCATATCCAGTCCAGGTCACAGGGCAGCAGTCTAACCAGAGAAGTCAGAGCTTTCTCTCCCCAGCCACCTCCTCCAGCTCTTCAAGCCAGCCGAGAGACACAAACTCCCCTGTGTGTTTTGGGTCTGCCCCAAGAACCTCCTCCTAAGTGGACAAGCCCAAAACACCTCACCTAGGAGGCATCCTAGACAGATGCCAGGACCACCTCAGCTGGCTGTTTTCTATGTGGAGGAATACTCTACTCCAAACCCCTCCCAAACGACTGAGCTCCTCACCCCGCCCTCTAAGACTGAACCCAGACACCATTTGGAGGAAGCTCATTTCTGCTGCTTGTATCCTTGACCACTGTTGCTCGCTACCCACAGCTCGTGTCATAAGTGAGGGCAAGAACAGAGATCAACCAGTCAATCGGCTATTTTTCCTTTCACACTCAGCTCTCTGTTTACCTCTCTGCATCTGTCCATCTCCTGCTCCGGTCTTCCCTCACTCATGAACAAGACCCTGAGATACGTGAACTTCTTCACTTGGAGCAGCAACTCATTCCCAACCTGGAGTATGCACTCTGCCCTTTTTTGGCTGAGAACCATAGCCTCAGACTTGGAGGTGCCAATTCTCATCGCAGCTGCAATCCACCATAAAGCCAACACCCTCCACCTCTTATCTGTGGCTTTATCATACATAGTTTTATTAATGATCATTAACTTTGAGTCTTCTCTCTCCTGCAGTTTCTGCTTTTCCCTCTATCCACTCACTCCAGACCTGTCTACGTGTTTCTAAACTGAGGTTATCGGCCCCACCAACCCACTCAGTGTTTGCTGTTTATTTTAAGGTTTATCTTTTCCTTTCTGAGGGGGTTGCACAGGAAAGCCAGTTCAAAACAGCCGGACTTTCTTTGTGTCTGTTGGCTCAAAAACCTAAAAGCAGCCGGCGAGTATCATAGGTCAATGGGTATCATAATGGTGATTATTGACTTTCTCTGGAAATTCAGGATTCCTGCTTCAGCCTTCGTGCATGCTCACATAAACTGAGCATCTGATACTTCATTTGACCCTTCTTCTGCACAAAATGGACAGACTGGTATGGCCTACTTTAGTCAGAAAAATAAAGAAGAAACAATGTTGGCCACCTTGTTGGTAACTGCATAGCCAGGTATGGAGCAATACTCCACGCTAGGTTGACATTGTCTTTCCACTGCTTCTCTGTCAGACTGATGTATTTGGACCTCCAATTGGCAATGCTCGTCTCCACTGACTGCTCTGTGGCGATGGCCAGCTCCTGAGTGGAGAGGGGGTTATACCATGTTGTCAACCGTTCGATCTCACTGGCCTGGAAAGAGAGAGAAGAGTCAGAGCACGAAGAAATCATTTGAACTGTGAAGGAATCTCAAGTGGGGTCAAAACTATTCCAAGTACTCACCAGTAATGCCAGCAACAGAGTCCTGCGTTTCATGTAGTATTTGTGAAGCTGTGTCCCTCTGTTACTCTTCTTAGATGTGCCTAGAAAATGAGGAGCAACAAAAAGTCTGTAAGTCCTCAGACATTTTTTCTGTGTCTTCCTTTGTTCTTGGATTCTCTTTGAATTGGAACAGGTCATCAGATACAGCTAGAATCTTTCACCAGCTCAAACACAGTTCAACTCCCTGAAAGACCCTCTGCTCTATCAAAGATGCTTTGCTTCTTCATCTTTCGTCTACTCCCGTTAGCAGTCACTACAGCAGATCATCTGCCTCCATCTCTATCTCTCGTATCATCTTCCCTCACACCAACCCTCTGCATGTCCTCCTTCCCTACATCCATCAACCTTCTCTGTGGTCTTCCTCTTCTCCTCCTGCCTGGCAGCTCCATCCTCAACACCCTTTGTCCAATATGTCCACTATCCCTCCTCTGAACATGTCCAAACCATCTCAACCTCTTGGTGCATCTTCACCATTCCACCTGCCTCCCTCTCATTCACACACTTACTCCATCTTGCTTCTACTGACTTTCATTCCTCTTCTCCCTAGTGCATACCTCCACCTCTCCAGGCTCTCTTCCACCTCCTCCCTACTCTGATTACAGATCACAATGCCGTCTGCAAACATCATAGTCTAAAGATACTCACGCTTGACCTCATCTGTTAACCTGTCCATCACCATTGCTGATCCCTGATGTAATCAATATAAACAATGTAATGCAAGTAATTTCCCCCCCGGGGATTAATAAAGTATTCTGATTCTGATTAATCCCACCCCAACCCTTAATGCACACCTCACCACTGTCTCACAGCCCTTATACATGTCCTGCATCACCTTCACATACTTCACCGCCACTCGTGACTTTCTCATAAAATATCACATCTCCATTAATCAGAGGATTACGTAAAAAGTTAAAAATGGAGCGGCAAGAAAATTTTACCAGAGGTGGGACTTGGCCCAACTTTGAGGCCATTCACTTTTGGAGTTGATCCAGAGTTGGATCCAGGATTTTTTTCAAAGACTCTTCAATATTATGAGATAGGGCTGTTCAGCCACTGTGGGTGTTCACGTCTCAGACTTTTCTCTGTTTTACACTGCCCTCTAGAGGATGAAAGGCAATACTCAAACTGACACACAGTAGTGACTTTCACTTCCGCCAATGGGGTTATGTTTTTGAATGATAAAATCTATCATATCAGCCCCTGCAGTCCCTTCACTGGGTGTCACACTGATCATCATTTACTCACTGACCAATAGGAATGTAGCCAGCAGTTGCCCTTGCATTGACAATCAAGAGTTTTCAGTCTGACTGCTGCTGCACACCATTTAATAGACTACTCAAGACATAGTTGCTTGTTGAGCCCAGATATCAGACCTCTAGACAGGGTTAGACTCACGTTGGTTATTGTGAAATTCACAGAACCCGTTAGTTTTACTTTTGATGAGCTTTGTTCTTTCTCTTCCTATTAACTAAGCCGCGACTAGCGTGCCATGCTTGATACATATATGCGTCAGCAATGGCGGAGAACAGTTTATCCATTATAACGGTTCATTTTTTTTTCTTTTGTTAGCAGGATCACACAAAAATGGCCCAACTTGGAAATGATTACGTTTTGGAGCCCATCCAAATCTGGATCTGGATCCAGGATTATTTTTTTTTTTTTAAAGGATTCTTCAACACCGTGGACAGGGCTGTTCAGCCTTGTATGCAGTTTCAGACTGCTCTTGTTTTCATTATGAATGACTTTTTAATGCTATTTTGTGCATTAATACTATGGCTAGAATTTCCCAGAACGATCTGACACTGCTTGTTTGCTCTGAACATCTGTCTATAACAGGTCTTATATCAGGGACCGTTTCTAATACTTATATTACAAACTGTTTTGATAAATTAAAAGATAATTCTTGAAAGAGTTGCAAATCAACTGATTTAGTGAACTGAGTGTAGCAGGTCTAAAATAGACATTATCAAAGTGTAAAAATGACAGTCATGGCACAAAAAAGCAGTTTCGGCGAGCTGTGGACAACTGTCTCAGGACATTAAACGTCATCTCTACACTGACAAAGACCTTTTTCTCTGTACTGTTACACCCACTGAATCAAAGTGCTACCTGATTTTTTGGATGTGGTGGACATGCCACTTGACAGAGGGTAGGTGTTAATCCATCCCTGGCCACTCTGCTGGGAGCGGGCGCTGGAGTCCATGTTGCCCCTCAGGTCAGCAGCGTTCATCACTGACAGGCTGTTCAAGGATGGGTCCTGATTATCTGTTCACATACACACAGATTCAGTACAGCCACAGACATATGCAGTGGTTTACTCTCAGATAAGGCTGTCCATCTATGTGTTATCACTCTGTGATGGCCCTGAGGTGCAAAACACAAAAAACAACAAACTTAAAAAAAAGAAAGAGCTAAAAAAAACAAGACCATTTTGGAACTGCAAAGCATTTCCCTAAACGGAAAAGCTATGGACAATGTTTCTTGTTTTTGAATGCAAAGTCCTTTGATAAAGATTGATCTCTTCTCCTGTTTCTGCTCTCAGTGCTGGCTGAACAGATGAAGAAGAGACTGGAATCAATATGAAATCTCTTAGTCCAATATCAGTTCAAGTTTTTTATGTTTTCTGAAATGTCACCATGTTTTCAGAAAGGGCGTAATTTCCAAAATGTCATGTTTATTTCTGAAATATCATCATGTGTCAGAAATGTAGTGGAATTTTCTGAAATGTCATCATGTTCCCTGGAAATTTTTTTATGTGTCCCCCGTAGCGTAGTGGTTTACACATTCGCCTTACAAGCGAAAGGTCCCTGGTTAGATTCCAGGTGGGGGGTACAAGTCCCTCTCAGGAAGGGCATCCGGTGTAAAACCTCTGCTAAATTATCAATGCTGATTAATCGGCTGTGGTGACCCCTTGTTGGAGGTTTTTACGTTTTTCAGAATGTGGTCGTGTTTTTCGAAATGTCATTGTGTTTTTGGTTTTTCTGTCATTTCCTAAATTGTGTGATAGTTTTCGAAATGTCACTTTTTTTTTTGCTATGATTTCCAAAATGTTGTGTTTTACTGAATGTCGCTCTATTTTTTTTTGTTGTTTTTAATGTTGCTTGTTCTCAGAAATGTTGCTGTGTGATCAAAACTGTGTTTTTAAAAAGTTTTTCATGCTTTTCTATATGTTTCTCCTATTTTCCAAAAATGTCATTTTATTTTGTTTTTTGTTGTAGTGTCCTCGGTAGCGTAGCGGCTTGTGCATTCGCCTGACAAGTGAAAGGTCCCTGGTTCCATCGAAGGTGGGGACACAAGCCCCTCTAACCACGGAGGGTTCCATCAGGAAGGGCATCCGGTGTAAAACCTTTGCCAACTTATCAATGCGGATTAATCCACTCTGGTGAACCCTTGGTGGAGAATACAAGGGAGCAGTGGAAAGGTACATTTAGTTTTTTGTTGTTTCTTTCTTAATGTCACTCTGTATTTTGCTTTGTTGGTTTTTTCTCAAATGTCATGCATTCAGAAATGTCACCATGTAATCAGAAATGTAGCTGTGTTTCCCAAAATGTCATCATTTTTTTTTCCAAAATGATGATGTGTTTTCCAAAATTATTGTCGTCGTTCTTGAAAATTTGCCATGTTTTGCGAAATGTTTTGTGTTTTCCAAAAATATGTTTTTCGAAACGTATTTGTGTTTTCCATTTTGTTGCGTTTTCTGAAACGTTATTTTTTCCGAAACGCCATGTTGTTTTTGGAAGTGTTTTTCACATTTTCCAAAGATGATGTCGTGTTTTCTGATACATCATTCTGTTTTTGCTTTTTCAGAATTGTTGTTGTGTTTTCTGAAGTTTTGGCATGTTTTAAGATACATTGTTGTGTTTTGCAGCTCAGGGAGACCATATTATCCATTAAACTAATCTCAAAATAATATAGTAATTTCCAAAAGATGAAGTTTAACAGAAGAGTTTCTCACAAACATATTATTTTGAATCAATACTACAAATTTTAAACAGTGATGAACATAAACAGTATGAGCGATGATGAGGGAGTTGTTGAAGAGCGAGATGAAGTCCTCTGCTGTTGCCATGGTCATGCATTTGAAAGCAGGGGAATCCAGAGTAAATGTGGGCAGCAGGTGCCCCAAACCACTGACACTGAGTCAGATCTAAATGATCTGATCCAGGATCTGTGCTTTGAGGAACCATCTACCTGAAGCGTTTTGATGAGCATGAGAATGAGACTGCGACTTTTCTTGAGGTCGTCGGGAATGAAGAGGAGGGGACTTTTGTGGCTTCCTTTTTAGAAACTTGAGATCACTTGAGGAGGGGACGGACGGGTGGGCTGACATGAAGGGTAGTCATGCATTTTGACGCAGTTGACAAATTTGTGCTTTTCCTCACAGTTGCTAAATATAAAAGATTGAAAAAAAGACTTAAATATTACGAGTAACATGCAAAGAAGTCAAAGAAAAAGGAAAAGTGTATAACCTGAGCAAACAAGAGGAACAGAAAGTTTTGGGAAAAGAAACATAAAAAATAAGTCCATATAAGAGCTAATGTATCAACAGCACTGTGAGGAAAAGCAGCGTCAAATTTGACCCACGTAAAAGCATGCCTCTGCTGCAGTGCAGTCCGAACTCCACTGCTTTAGGCTTACTTAAGATAGATATCGGAGAAGTGCTGGACACGATAAGCGATCCAAATATCCCAGCAGAGAGCGTGCTCGGGGCTGGGGTAGTACCAAGCTCACCAGGTGGGACCAAGTGGCACGCTGCCAGGTACTTCTTGTCAGACAGGATGCTGGCGTAGAAACGGATCATGATGCTGATGTCCTCACGGAGACGCTTGTCACCCTGGGTGGGGAACTTTGGAGACACGCTGTAGAGATAGAAAATAGAAAGTTAGATCAGCACATCAGATAGCAAAATATTTAAAAACCCTTTGTTCAGTTTTGTATTAGCCACAGTTGAAGTGTGGCTCCAAGGTCAGAAATGTCGGTCGGTTCTGACTGAAATATCCCAACAAGTTATAGCTGCAAATCAGAATAGAATGACAGATGATCTATACTGACTCTGATTCCACGATGTTTAATGGTTTACATTTTGTCGAGTGCCATCATGAGTTCGACATTTCTTGTGACTGATTAACTGCCTTGCTGTTGGATTTAATATACTCATGGTACAAAGATGAATTCCTAGCTTATAGTCCATAACATTTTTCTTATGAAAGTGCAATATTTAAGTTTGCCAGTTTAAAAATCATCTAAGTTGTGGCGATTCTCGTGCATTAGCACATGAGTCCTTAGGCTGAACGAGCTAAAATGCTCAACAACCTGAAAATGATTGCTTGTTGTTGTAATGGAAACGAATTAATCTAATGAATGGTTTAACAGCCTTAAACTTACTGTGACATGATAGTACCTTTACTGTGGATCTGCTACTTGTTTATGTTGAACTGATACTCACTGAACTGATTAGAAGCTCATTGGTTACAAGCTCATGGGAAAACTACCTCTGCTGCCCGGTCAAACATGGACTGTACTACTTTGTTCCAAGAAGGAGCGAAGTCTGACACACATTGCTGACGTTGTTAGAAATAATTTGAATCTGGACATCAGGCATCTGTCCTTTGAGTCTCTCACACTCAGAAGTCCATTCTGTGCCACCATAACTGACCTTGTTTTGGAACATCATGTATTTTCTTAAGAGTACAAGATCTATGTTTTTGTTTGAAGTACACTGTGTATAAGTTATGACTTTGTTTGTTCAAATTATAAGACAACATAACCAGCCAGGACTGGTTTCTGTGTGCTAAGAGACAGGCTATATTTCTGTCTATCATTCTCTGCTGTGTTAGATACGCGCCTGAAATCAACATCCATACACTTTGATTATCTCACTGTTTTGGACAGTTAAGGCTGTCCACGTCAATAATAGATGGCCAATTACAAACGGGTTCATGTCAATTCACCTCTGTACGGGGCAAGGCCCAGCCCAAGAAGATAAATGTGAACTGATTCCTGTGATCGGGGCTCATTCTGGCTGA
>VUQH01033809.1:0-11164 GCA_015106775.1 Etroplus canarensis | reverse complement strand
CACCTGAACCACCGCCCCTTCAGGTACAATGACTGGACTGAAAATGAGCAAAAAAGCAGCAAAGAAACACCTCCAGAGAGCTTGGAGAACAACTGTTCAAGATCTCTGCTGGCTCTTTGAAACCTGGAAACTCGTTTGTGGAAAGCATATGAAACACTCACCTGAGTCAGAATGGTAACCTGTGTTTCTACCATACTTAGCTGAGTTAATATTCTGGGTGGGAAGCTGCTGTCTCATAATATTCCTGGCTGCTGCATATTCACTAGAAACATGCTCACCTGTGTCCTGCATTTGAGTCCTTCAAGTGTACACCTTAACACTCCTACCGCCATCTGTTGATGTTCTTAGTGCCTTTTCAACCATAGATTTCATGTCAGCATTCTATAAGTGCAATCACTTTCTCTTAAAATGATCCTGGGTATTTTATATGTGGTAATGTGTACATCAGTGGTGTCAACTTTATTTAAATGTTAGAACTCAGGAGTAGGAATTTTGATAAAAACTGCAGCAATCAGATGCTTCAGGGTTAGATTGATATACTTACAAATGACATGAAATTAGTAATGTAATATAAAAAATATTTATTTATCCCAAAAAGTTGGGAAATTACTGTGTTACAGCAGCAATACAATGTTTTGTGTAAAGCTTGGTGAATTAAAATCCAACATTATACAACAAGAAGCCCAAATTTAAAATAAATACAGGCACTGAGGTAGCAAAGACTCTCCACATCTGTTCCTGTGGAAGCAAGCTTAAAGTGATGTTAAAGAAAGTGTTCAACTGCGTGTCCAGTTAGTGGTGCAGAGGGTGGTCAGGATCCAATAATTATCCACAGCCATTCACCACAGCCACAGACATCTGGATGACCTCTGTGTCAGCTGATAGAGGAACACAAACATGTGTTTTTGTATTCCTCTATCCAGTCTGTTGATCCTGTCTGGATTCACACAGCAATAACAATGATGAATTCCCTCCGCAAGTAATATGGAAGCAATTCTACAGCTAGCAGTTCAATATTCAGGCCACAGGATTGTTTCCTCGCAGCAACACATTCAGGATTACACCAGTTTTAAATCACAACTTGTGCAATCCCTCCACATTTCTTCTTACTGCTCAGATTAGCATCGCTGTCCTGAGGCCAGGTATGGTCCAGAAAGAGTGTGTGTGGCAGCGTCTTGCTGCAATGCTGCAACGCTCTATGAAGCACATCAAACTACACTTGCTGAGTTCCCACTGGTGGTAATTAGCTTAACAAGCTCATTCATATGATTGTAAAAAATACCTCACATCCACCACGATGACTGCTGTCATCTCCAAATCTGAAACACCATCATTTCCTCTGTAGGTCCTCTAGAATTACAGATCTCGATGCAGGCAGTAGAACTGTCAGCGGCATCAGCTGGTGAAGATTCTACATTGGAAAAAGTGTAATGCAAGTGTAGCCTGTCAATATACAGGGTGTTTCAAAAAGATGGACCCGATTTGAAATCACTATATCTCTGCAACCACGAACCGCCTGTGAATGAAACGTTTACCAAGTGAAAGGGTGGGGCATAGAGTTTTAAAAGACCACAAGTAACCATTTATAACTTTGTGTAACTGTCCCATGTTGCTGTCAAGAAATTGGGTCCATCATTTTGAAACACCCTGTATTTGAGCCCCGGATTTACTTGCTGTGAGGGAAGACTCCCAAATATTGCTTTAGTTTTTGAAATACCCCTACTGGAGGTAGACCAAAGCACAACAATGCTCTTCATTTTCTCTTTTACCTCTGGTCCACATGCCCCTGCCTCTGCTAAATCCCAGTTGGAGATAAAAATGTATCCCTCTGTGATTTTTGCACTGCTTTTTGGAACAGTCTACAGTACAAACATCACAAATGGTCTTTCAGCTGTGCTCCTGTGATAGCAGGGATGACACATTGGTGGGAGGGATACTGATCCTGTAATGGTAGTCCATCTGCTGTTACAACCACATGGCCTGTGTGCAGGTCTCCGGAGGTCCCCCTCCCACCTCTTCCGAGGGTTGACAGATGGTCACCGAAGTTCTTGTGGAGGCAGGTGCAGGGTCCTCTCCAGCAACCACCAGCCACAAGCCACAATGAGAACCTTACCTAGAGCTAGGTACACGTGTTTCACCGAGCTGTGGTCTGGGCACCTCCGGGTACCCAACTCTACCTGCTCCTCTGGAGGGAGCACAGGCGGTTCAGTGTCTCCTTCACCGCGGCTGACCCCTCTCCTCCTGGTTGGGGCCAGAGAGGGATGGAGTGCCCGGGGGTTTTTACAATCCCTTTTACAAACCCTGTCTCTGAGTGTGGCAAATAAAAAGGCCCAATCGAAAATAAGTGGCACAGCTGGCTGACTGTTGCTAAATGAAAGCGGGATGTAACTGGGACATTTACTATTTGTATTGTTACATTCGACTGGCTCACCTCTCTCTGCAAGGGGAAAACATTCAGCTGAAAATACTGCTCATATTAACTGAATAAAAAAATACAATATTATATAAACCCTGTGGTTATATGTTTAAGTTCCAAAAGGGGAACGTGTGCACATGTGCTCTCTACTGTTCTTAAATTCAGTGGATATTTCTGTTTGTTATTGTACTTTTTGCACCTTGAGCCTGGAAACACAGCAGCATGGATTTCCAAATCAGGTGGAGATAATTTGTTCAGCAGTCTCATGATAGCTGGAGAGCTTTCGCCTCACATGGAACGCCTTGGATAGGGAAAGAGGTTACATAAAGGGGCATATGAGCCACTAGGGGGCAGTCTTCACCAACACTTCGATCCCAAAGCGTGTGCGCTGACATGACAGATAATTTTTCTGATTGCCCCATGCCAAAAAGCAACAAAAGAAGAAAAAGCTCCTATCAAAAGCAATGCTATTGCACTATTTGAATAACAGGACAAAAAAAAAAAAAAAAACTTTTCCCACTTTTGTTTCACGTGTCTTCTCTTTGCGCCAGCTGAAGGGGGCTGTTGTTTAAAGTTTTATTAGCAGCAGTAACGGTTCCTCCACATCCACAGAGAAAATGTTTCCATGTGGGATGATGAGTCATGAGCATGAGACCAGGAGAAGACTCCAACAGGATGTGGGAGACTGAACAGAGGATGGTGATGAGAAAAAGGGAAGAGATCAGAGAGGAGGAGGGAGGAGAAGAAAGATGGGGCTGGTGGGAGCCAAAGTGGGAGAGGTGGTGGAAGCAAGGTGGGCAAGGAAAACACCGCAGGGGCGTTGCTGTGCGAGTGCCAAGAGGACAAACAGGCTGGAAATTGAGTGTAGCTGCATTAACAGTACATTTTCCAGTGAGGTTTTGGGGTTTTTAGAGATCGCCGCATGATTACATTCAAAAGATCCATGTTTCAGATGATGCAAACAAACTGGAAGCACATGAATCTTCTGCAGCTTTTTAACATACACCACAGTCTGTGTCATTACAAGCCACATCCAAACTGAGTCTGCAGCATTTAGGATTCATAATTCACTTCTGTTTGTGATTAGTCTAGAAAAAGAAGATTAAAAACAAAAAGGCTCCATCAGTGCCCTGCAGAACTCCCACAGAACCAGCAGAACTCAGCAGCAAATTCATTCTCACAACCGGAGAATTAGGCGCAGTTTTTCGGTGCAGCTGTTTTCACAGCCATGTGACCTCTGTTAAGAGTTCCCAGATAACGGCTGTGGGGCTCCAGACCCTCCTGTCTCCAGTCCAGGAGATTTTCTAATCAGCTGTTAAAAGTGGAGACATCCTGCAGAAGCACACTTGGCTTCAACTGTCCTGCTGCCAGCCAAACCTGAACGGCTCTTTCACAAGCCCACCGTGTCTCATTCATGTCCTG
The DNA here is from genome assembly GCA_015106775.1 of Etroplus canarensis. Taxonomy (NCBI): domain Eukaryota; kingdom Metazoa; phylum Chordata; class Actinopteri; order Cichliformes; family Cichlidae; genus Etroplus; species Etroplus canarensis. The sequence continues at coordinate 7,326 of VUQH01033809.1, read as the reverse complement.
CTCCTGGGGTCGTCACCTTTAGACTTTGTGTAATTACAGAGGAAATTAAGTGAGGAGAACAAATACAGAGTAAAGCAAAGACAAGCAAAGGAGTGTTTTTATTTCATACAGATTGACTGCTGTTTGAAAATTAAATATAAATTCCCTCTCAGTGCCAAAACGTTAAAAAAAAAAAAAGAAGCAGGAGTGCTTTTGAGTTACATAATGCTTTCTGGAAAGTATTAGGTTGAGAGAATGACATGGCTAAGGGCACACAGCAGTGATGGCTCTTGCAATACGCGAGCCGCAGCCAGCTGGAGTATTCACATTACACGTCCTCGACTGTCTGTTTCAGTCATTAGTGTGACTTTTGTTAAAGACCATAAATCAGGATATTTTTTTCTTTGCTTTGAAAGAAAGTAAGCCTCGCTTCAGGCTATATGTGTAATATAATAAGGAAAAAGCAACACTCAATGTATCTGAGTAACATGTATGTGTTAAAAGTAGGAATACTAGCAATGCTACCACCCTCCATGATATAAATAACCATGCATGTCTCATAGATTGGGTCAGTTAAAGCTCTAAAACTAAAGGTGGAAAAAATGGCTTATTTTTATCAGGAGAGGGATTTTAGATTTTGATGACTAAGGGCCAGTTTAGGTAGCCAGTATACCCAAAATGGAGAAAAGAAATTGGGCCAATTAAAAATCACACCTACAGGAGCTTTTATGGCATCCTGTTCTAAATCATTTGGCATTAATATTGGATTGCTTTTACCGTTCCCCCAGGACCTGGTGCCCCATACAAGGGTTAATGCCAGCTGGCCAGGGCCCGCCTCCGGCCCAGCACAAAACCCCGACCACGATGTCCTCTTCCCCGGCCATCGGCATCAGGCAACGCCGAGGACTGAAGGCCCGGTCCACACTGCAAGCCGAGATCGGAGCCCCCAGAAACCGTCCAGCCGCAGCATCAGCCGCAGCATCAGCCCTGCGACGATACTCCCTCCGGAACCCAAAAACTTTGGTTTCCCGGACGCTGCCCGGCAGGTCATGAAAAACAACGCCGCCGGATCGCCAGTTAGCAACGTCTGTGGACGGAGCTATGGAACCACGATGGCGTCTGTCAGATATATAATATGGAGTTGTTCTCCCCTTTGCAGCTATAACAGCTTCCACTCCCATTCATTCAGAAGAGCATTTGTGAGATTAGACACTGATGTTAAATGAGAAGGCCTGGCTCAACTTCTCCATTCTACTTCATCCCAAAGGAGTTGGATGAGGTTGAGGTCAGGACTTATGTGGGCCCATCAAGTTCTTCCACACCAAACTCATCCAACCAACCATACCTTTACGGTGTTTGCTTTGTGTACTGGTCAGCAGTCATGCTGGAACAGAAAAGGACCTTCCCCTAAGTGTTCCCACAAAACTGAAAGTATAGCATTTTACAAAATGTTTTGGTAAGCTGAAGCATTAAGATTTGCCTTCACTGAAACCAAAGGGCCCAGGCCAATCCCAGAAAAACAATGCCATAGCATTATCCCAGTCAGGGAGGTGGCATTCTCAAAACCCAGACTTGTCCATCAGACCACCAGCAGTTCCTAACACGTTTCAATGTTTCAAAGTCTCATGGAGGTGTGCTTTACACCACTCCATCCAACACTTGGCATTGTGCTTGGTGATGGAAGACTTGCATACAGCTGCTTGGCCATGGGAAAACATGCCATGAAAACACATGCCATGAAGCTGCCTGCTGTTGTGCTGATGTTAATGCCAGCGGAGGTCTGGAATTTTGCAGTTACTTAGTCAGCAGAGTGTTGTCAGCTTTTACACACTATGCACCTCAACACTCAGCGACCCCGCTCTGTGACTTTTCATGGTCTGCCACTTGGTGGCTGAGTTGCTGCGGTTCCTAAACACTTCCACTTTGCAATAATCCCACTTACAGTTGCTAGGGAATATCTAGGATTGAAGAAATTTTACCAGCTGACTTGCAACAGTAGCATCCTATTACAGTACCACACTGGAATTCAGCGAGGTCTGTAGAAGGACCCATTCTTTTAGAAATGTTTGTAGACTGCATGGCTAGCTGCTTGATTTGGTACACCTGTGGTGATGGGACTGAAAGAAACACCTGAATTCAGTGAGGCATGGCCTAATACTTTTGCCTATATAATATATAATCATGATGATTGAGAGCTGCAAAACAGAAAATACCACCTGTTTTTTTATGTATTTAACCAGACAGCAAAACTCTTGACAATAATAAATTATTTTGCACAGACAGGAGAAAACCTGTGCAAACTCCACTCAGGAGGGTGAAGGTCTTCTCGCTATGAAGCAGCAGTGTAAACCACCAAGCCACTGAAAGTGCTATTTGTGTACATGAGCAAGGCTTAGTCTGCTGTGGCTTAAAGTAAAAGTTGAAATTGAAGAAATTGCCTCACCTTTATATGAAGCACTTTGAGAACCCTAGAACAAGGCCAAAAGTATAGGGGTTTCTCATTTCTCAGATGGTACGTCTCTGATTCCTTTCCTCACCTCTCCGTCCCTCCCACCAGACATGTGAGCAGTGGGACCAAGGGAGAGACAGGCATTTAACAAAGAGACATCCTCATCTTGGAGCCTCATTTTAAAGCAATGTCCAAGGAATATGATGTGTGGAACGGCCACATCATTTCTCTTGGTACAGCCCAGCTACTGCTGAATTTTTTATCTCAGCTGCTACAGTGCTTAACCTCCGAAGACCTCGCATCCACATATGTGGACATCACATTTGGAGTTGTCCATAACACTTAAATATATATCATATATATATTATGGCATAGACAACACCAAATGTGATGTCCACGCATGCGGACTCAGGTCTTAGGAGGTTAAATATATTTAGGGCTACTTTTAAGTGAACACTCACTGTTGCACAGTGGGAAAAGATATACCTTTTTTTTAAATCACACATGCACACCTTCTCATTTCTCAGACTGTACAGCTTTCCTGTCCTCACAGTCCCCCCTGCCAGAGGGGACCAGAGGACAGACAAAGTGTTTTTGTCAGAGTGTGCTCTTTCTTCTGGTTTCCAGCTCTGCACACCTGCCTGTAATCAGCTCACCATCTCTCCCTCCCTGCCGGCTCACCTGCCTCCCATTACCTCATCTGTGAGCAGTGTATCTTCACCTAGCTCTCCATCTGCTCCTCGCCAGATTGTAATCTCCTGCTGCAGTGTTAACACATAGGGAGTCTTTTCAAGTGTTTCTTGTCGCTGCCTCTCTTGTGCCCAAAGACCATCACTGGCCTGCCTCTCTCTCTCTGTAATCCACCTGAAACTCCTGAAGCCCGCCACACTCCTAACTCACCCTCATCCATGCCAACTTCAACCCCCCCTCACCAACTTTCTTCTTGGCTACCCAGTAGTTGATTTATAACCAAATGCTTATTGAGGTAATATCAATCCCATGATCCTTGGCTGTGTTTTATCATTAGTGATAATTAGGGTCTCAACTGTCTGAATGTTGGGCAAACACTGTGTTTATGTGGGACCATGTGGCAGCTCCCTTTAGAGGTCACCATCTGCATCCATCTCACCCTATCCTTTGCATCCTCTTCTGTCCCACCAACCCTCTGTACGTCCTGTCAAAAGACACAGAAATTCCATTCCTCACTGCACCACACACACCAAACTCCACAAAGTTGTGACTTTTTGGTGAGTTGTAATTTTCCCTTACTGGTATAACATTACAAAGGCTAGCCTTTACTTGACAACAATAAAAAGTCTTCCCTGCTCTCTTCACATGCATCGTGTTAAAGCCAGACTTGAGAAAGTGCATGTCCTGCAAAGCCAGTCAAGATGTGGGACAGGAGGACAAGGGATTAAAATGCTGTGCAGTCCCACATCAAGAGACACATGTGGTCACCCCAGTGCTAATTAGCAAATGTTAAAAACACACCAAATACAGTTATGAGCATGGTAAATGTTATACCAGCTGGGTGCCACAGAAGGAGCAGCAACATCAGAAGATACTGAGATGATGATTATAAACGCATACCCAAGTTAAGAACCGAAATATTTAAAGCACCTACCAGCAAGGCTCAGCTGTGCATTACTGTGCCTTACCCATTTTTTACTGTTTGTCCAGTCACTGTTGGTTTCCATCATGGTTCTGCCCGTGTCCCCGAAGGATTAATCCCAACATTTCATTGTGGTTAAAAGTGAGCCATGGGCTCTCCGTCCCATGTTATTATTTTTTGCTCTCTGTGAATTCTCCAGATCTCTGGAGGTTTTAAAGACTCGACAAGACTGAGGAATGTCATGTTATGTGGAGTTACTTTGCATCAGTACAAATGGTTCTTTTGATTATGGTCACACAGAACGTCCTCTTTGAGCTGATGCCCAGGTTCAGTGTCAGCCTCTCTCCAATTTTAGTCAAGAAGGTGGAGCGCTAAGCTAACAATAGCTTGCTTGGTTGGCAAGCTGCATCCATAAACTGGACTAGTGCAAAGCAGAGCCTCAGATACCTGAGTCATTCTACAGATTCAGTGCTTTTAATGTTCTAGGTCATACTTTTAAAAAACTTCTCAGACCACTGATCAAAATGCACGTTGACTTCAGTATTTTGAAGTTTCTTAGGTTTTTAAAATAAAATAAAAAACAGAAAGTGGCACGGTGGTACAGTGGTGAGCACCACAGCCTCACTGCAAGATTGGGTTCAAATCCTGCAGCTGGCTGGATGCATGTTCTGCAGGTTCTCTCTGGGTACTCCTCCAACTGGCCAAAGATATGCATGCTGTTGGGCTGACTGGTGATTCCAAAACTGGCCATAGGTGTGAATATGAGCATAAATGGTTGTCTGTCTGTCTGTGTTAGCCCTGCGATAGACTGGCGACCTGTCCAGAGTATACTCTGCCTCTCACCCTATGACAGGTGGGGTAGGCGTCAGCAACACTGAATTGGATAAGTGGAAGGAAACGGATACTCATTGTGTTATTTTCTTACGGCTTGAAAATAATGATTGAGCCCATAATCTCATCAGAAAATTGTTTCAAGCTGTTTTCCTATAGATTTCTAAACATCTGAACTTCTTTTCATCCATGGGAGGTGCCCTCTGCTGGCCACTTGAAAGAATGCAGGTTTAAAGCATTTAACGCAGCAGCCTGCGTTCAGTGTTGGATGGAAGAAAATGGATGGATGGGCATTCCTGTTGGGTTCAGTGCACGATTCAAAGCTTCTTGATATATTTTGGGGTGCTGTGTGTACTGAACTTCAAACATGTACATGAACTGTAGGTTTTTAGATGGGACTATGGAGCCATACTTTGATAAAATATACTTTTATTCATCCATAATAGGGAAATTGCAAATCAAACACCCTCTAATTTTTGTTGCTGCAGGTTGCATACAGGAAACACTGGGTACGCATTGAAGAAGTGAATGAAAAAAGGCTGCCCATTACAGGCTCCAGAGAGCAATGCAGGGGTTTGGTGCCTTGCTCACCTTGGCAGTGCCAACACCTCTTTGGCCTCCAGTTCACCTCCATATATATGGGTCTGGGGTGGGGTCTTGAATTGACCTCCAGGTCCATAGCAGCCCTCTCCTTCCCAACCAAATCCCCTGACGACCTGAGCCACCGCCACCCCCACATTTCATATCTGTCAGCAAGACATGTAAAATCTGAACATTTTTATCCTTTGTGACATGTTTCAGGAATTTTTGAGCACGGTTACCCCCTTAAATTTTGAGATTTGCGCAAAGAATAATTGGACCAGCTCCTCCAGTGCCTTCACATCTTTTGGTAATTGAGCTCCAAGAATAGCTAAAGCTGAAAGCCCACACTAACACTCAGCACAGCGACTGAATCACAGCAGCTTACCAGACTGTGACTCATATTGTTCCAGCTGGGCTTCTTTAAAATTGTTCTCACAGTCTGTATTATGATGTGTTTAATAAAACCTGATTCAATATGGCAAGCATCATGTAGTTTGAAGTGCATGCCTAAGGTCCCGTGTCAGAGTTTCTGAGGCACAGCTGCACATGATACGAGGATGTGTTCCGGTCTACAACTTAGAGAGGATGCTTTGGGAACACATCTCCAATAATTCTGCGTGATAGAGTTTAACAGTATGGGATGAGATAAACTGAACAAAATGCTGTGGGGAGCTGCTGAGCTGGCACATGTGCAGACTCCCACTCACAGACGAAAGACAAAGGTCCCACACTTCAGAAGAGTCTATGAAGGGAAGGAAGTGGATTTTTAGATGATACATTTTTGGCCTTTTAATTTGTTAGCTGGAGCTTTTAATTAGTCTCATAGGTTTAGTGTGTAAAGATGAGAGTACCCTATATGGATTGTTTAGATGCTGAGTTCTGAATAATGAACCTTAATTAAAGGAAGCAGACTGACATGCAGGTTTAAAGACGCAAGAAAATGCCTGTTATTGCCTGTTCTTTCTTCTCCCGATTGAGTTTTCGCTTCATAGGCAAATGCACAAATCACTACGCTACTGGGGGCTCAGAAAATTAGAATATTACATAACATCAATAAAAACTAATATTTTAAACAGAAATGTCAGGCTTCTAAAAGATATGTTCATTTCTATGCACTCAATACTTGGTTGGGCATCCTTTTGCATTAATTACTGCATCAATGCAGCTTGACGTGGAGGCAAGCAGCCTGTGGCACTGCTAAGGTTTAATTGAAGCCCAGGTTGCTTTGATGGCGGCCTTTAGGTCACCTGCATTGTTGGGTCTGGTGTCTCTCATCTTCCTCTTGACAATACCGCATAGAGAATCTATGGGGTTCAGGTCAGGTGAGTTTGCTGGCCAATCAAGCACAGTAGTTTCTTCAAAACACAAACAGATAATGTGTATACCATCTTTATCTAAATTAGAGGAAATGACACTTGCTAACTTAGAAGGGAAGGTCCAACTATCCAAATACTACAATATGTTAGTAGCGCATAGCACAGAATTTACACTAGATAAGTTAGATGCCTGGAGAAGGGATATACAGGAAAATATTGATGAGTCGGATTGGAGGGATGCTTGTTTAAAAGCACAAAAACAAACAATAAACACAAGATTTCAATGACTTCAATATAAGTGGTTGATGAGAATGTATATAACACCTGCCAAGCTCCATCGTATGTCTGCTAATATTCCAGATGTATGTACCAAGTGTTTGACTGAGAAAGGAACTTTGTTCCATTGCTTGTGGGAATGTGCAAAGATCCAAAACTTCTGGAAGGATGTTATACAATGTCTGTTGGAAATGTTTAATACCAAAGTCCCTTTAAATGCTAAACTATGTGTGCTTGGAATATACTCAAAGAACTTTCTACAAACACAGAAACAGTATGCA
>VUQH01033808.1:0-12634 GCA_015106775.1 Etroplus canarensis | reverse complement strand
GGGAGACGAGTGTCAGGGGTGCTTTGCGACAGAAGGATAGCAGCAAGAGTGAAAGGGAAGGTTTACAAGACAGTAGTGAGACCTGACATGATGTATGGTTTGGAGACGGTGGCACTGACAAAACGACAGGAAGCAGAACTGGAGGTGGCAGAATTGAAGATGTTGAGATTTTCCCTGGGAGTGACCAGGATGGATAGGATTAGAAATGAGTACATCAGAGGGACAGCTCATGTTGAGAAGCTTGGAGACAAAGTCAGAGAGGTTTGGACATGTTCAGAGGAGGGATAGTGGATATATTGGACAAAGGATGTTGAAGATGGAGCTGCCAGGCAGGAGGAGAAGAGGAAGACCACAGAGAAGATTCATGGATGTAGTGAAGGAGGACATGCAGAGGGATGGTGTGAGGGAAGAGGATGCAAGGGATAGGATGAGACGGAGGCAGATGATCCGCTGTGGCGACCCCTAACGGGAGCAGCCGAAAAAAGAAGAAGGAGGTAGAAGGAATGTTTGTGTCTATCCACTAAGCCTGCTACTGAAGTTAATTAGGTTTATCAATTTATTTTATTCAGTGTATAGGTGTATTATTCAGTTTTTTGAGAATCACAGCATTGATAAATAAAATATGTAATTAAAACATTAATTCTTTGTTCAAATTCATAGTTTTTATGTCAAAGTCACAGGGAACCACTGGAGATGTTTCACCAAAAGCTTTTCTGTTTCCTTGATATTTATCAAGGCGTATTTATTCTCAAATCAATAAATTAATTTACAGTTAAGTTTCATACTGAGCAGGTACACGAGACATGATAAAACATTTTTAAACCTTTATTAAACTTCTTCTGCTCAAACACACACTATGGCTGTTAAACACATCAAACCAAAAGAGGGGAAAAGAAAAAAAAAAGTGAGAGAAAAATTAAAATAATAAACAATATACAACAACATAAATATATAAATTAATCTTATGGGTTATTGAACATATATATAAAATCAAGTAATCCAGAGAATCTTAAGTAATTCTTTTTCATTTTTGAAGGAGGTTTTTAACCCTTTTATCCATGCTGGCGAGTACAGTGGATAGCTATTCAAAAGTCATTTTCTTTAATATGCGAGTGTTTTGTTTCTATAGTGGCATGTCAGTGGCAAAAAATCTTGACTGAAGATGTCATAATTCATCCATGAAAGTGTTAACTCACTTAAATGAGTATAAAATGTACCCGTAATAAAATTACACAAATATTTTACATCACTGTTTTGTATTAAACACATAATATGCAGCCCGCAGAATATTCAAAAGAGCTGTGAATGGATGGATGAGATGTCCAATTTACAACCTCTCTCTTAAAGACTGACTACATCTGAAATATCTGTAACTGTTTCCTTCTAGTTCAAACTTTGCAAACACTTACTTAAAAAACCACAGAAATAAAATATTTCTTTTTGTTGTTTTATTGTGAAATGTACCTGTTATTCCAGATTGTAGCATGCTTATAAAACATTTTTATTAAATATTTACAATGACTTGAGAGGTGATTTTAAAGGTCTAAATCAAGTGGTTGTGAATTTTTTCTTGGCCCTCTGCAGTTTGCATATAGCCCAAATCCGGGAGTGGTTGATACGCCCATTAGATAGTAATGGGTGCACAGTGAGGATTACCTTCTTTTATTTCTCAAGTACATTAACACAATCCAGTCACTGCTTCTGAGGGAGAAGCTACAGGAAATGTCAATAAACATGTCTACCATCTCGTGGATTATTGACTACCTGAGAAACAGGCCACAGTATGTGAAATTGGGCTGTGTTTTATCTAATTTGGTGATTTGTAGTGTAAGAGCTCCACTAGGGACTGTGCCATCCATATGCTCTCCATTCCTGTTCACCTTGTACATCTCACACCTTTCAATAAAACGCTGATTATTCTGCAGTGGTATATGCAGTGGATGAATAAGTGATTGGCCAGAGGAGAAGTAGAGAGCGCTAAGAGATGATTTTGCGGAGTGGTCTAGGAGAAATCATTTGCTTCTGAATAAGACCAAGAGATGGAGATCAACTTCAGAAAGAAAAGGGCAGCTACACAACCTGTGCCTGTCCTGGGACAGGATGTTGACGCTGTAGAAGAGCACAAGTACCTCGACATCGACAACAGGCTAAACTGGAAGACCAACACAGGCTGTATACAAGTAAGGAAGGGGAAGCGCTGTCTCCATTTTGTTAGGAAGCTGATATCCTTCAATGTGTGCAACAAAATGCGGGAGTCAGTTGTGGCGAGTGCAGTTTACTTTGCTGTGATCTGAATAACCTTGAAGGTCAGCTCTGTGACTGGCTGCAAACTGGATAATTTTGAAGCTGTGGTGGAGAGGAGGTCACTGAACAAACTTATCCATTATGGTTGATCCTGACCACCCTCTGCATCACTTCCTGGACAGGAAATGGAACACTTTCTCTAATAGACCGAGTCAGCTGTGCAGCCATATAGAAAGATACAGGGAACCATTCATACAAAAAGCAGTAACTCTGTATAATACTTTGATTATTCAACTGTTGTGACAAAAGAATTTCCCAAATACGGGATAAATAAAGCACTTATCTTATTTTGTCATATATTAACCATCATGTCAGTCTAAACAGGTATATAAAAGAGAGTACTTCCACCAGCAATCTCTAATCTAAAAGTGAACAAGCAGTTTAACTTTCTTTTTCAAGGATAATGCAAATAGCTCTGTCAGTGTCACAAATTAGTTTCGGCTGATATCCCTTGGTTAGATATTAAATTAGACATGACAAATGAGTCGAGGGAAAAAATAAGGGAAACCTGTAACTTCTGGATAGGACAAAGAGCTTACAAGAGCACAAGCGTAATACATTATTTTAAGAAGACAGTGAGGCATATCAGACTTCAAACACACTGATTAGTTCACAGAAAAAATGAATGGTGACAATAAATGCAGAGTACACAAAACTATGACAACTAGGGAGAACTGTGAAACTAAAACTAGATTTGAATCATGCAGTGTCTTGCAGGGGAACCTCTTACTTACTATGCTGTACCTTGAAACACAGCATAGTAAAAGCAACACTGGACTTCCAATGTCTGGTGTCAAATAAAGGGTGTAACTGTTTTAAAAGGTTATGACACTATAGATAGTCAGAAGTCAGGAACTTTACTTTCCCTGTCATTCCAGCTTGAAACAGTAATGCAAATATTGCCATCTGCTGGACATGAATTCTGACTCATGTAATAAATTTTTTATTGTCTTTTGATGATAAATATAAAGGATAAATACCTGATGTGAAAAATAAAATTTCTTTTGAGGGAAAACTACAGGATTTTTCCTTCTTCTTTCATGCCTGTGACCTCACTCTTCACTGTCCCCTCTGTAATTTTCTCAAAAAATGTTGAGAATAAGTATAAAGTCTGACCACAAGGTGGCAGTCAGCTATTCAGTCAAAAGGAATGGTCGAACGCATTTAACTGCAAGGATTTTCCAGTTACAATAAGGATACCTAAAATTGTAACGAGATACAATTTTCTGATAAAGGCGGATTTCTGTTCTCTAACAGCGGAAGTCATCAGGCCTGTGTTTTTTTTTTCCTGACATGACGGATATTGATAAAAAGGGCTGGGGCTCAGCCTGAAATATCAATGAAATGACTACTGAAAACTAGTCTGTCATTTCCTTCTGACCACTTCCTCATTTTTTATCAACGAGAAGTAAACCAGAGCACTGCATAATTCCTTAGTAAAATCTGATATTAATTCATTAACTATACTGAATTAAAAAATGCCTTTTTATCAGATTAGACCCAAACTTAACAGTAACACATTTAAAACACAGAAAGATTTGATTTCAAAACTAAATATTTCCAATCAACACCATGAAGGCACAATGTAATACCACTGCTTGCTCCTCTGTGTTTTGTGCCATATACAGTCTATGGTTTGAACATATGGAAAACAGAAATAAACTGTGTGTATTTATCACTGTGACAGAGAGCTTAAATCTTCTGATGCAATGAAGGCTTCCATTCAGTCCAACCATTACAGCAACATGCATACGAAATAATGTGTTTGGGTGCAGGATATGGCTGAGTCACTCAGACCGCTGGGTGAGGTTAGTTCTGGCTGGTAGTGCTGTGTCGATCCAGTGGTTTGGGTTTTCTATCATGGAGGTCCATACAGCGACTTCCTCTTCTGTGGAGTCCATCCAGTTGACAGCCTCACCATAACTCTGACCTGGCAATAAAGGCAACCCACACAACTGTTCATTATTTATGTTGTGGACATGACCGTGCAGTCACTAGCTCAGGAAAGAAGCTTTTCTTAAAGACAGCCTGGAAACAAGAGCATGTAAATTGACCACAGTTCCTACATGTCCATACACTCCATTTCCTCGTCTTATTCTTCCCTAACAACCTCCTAAAGTAAAAGCCAGTGTATTAGTGTCTCCCTCCTTAATGCAAGCTTACTTGGAGGAAGAAACGATTCAACCAACAGACAAAAACTGTAGAGACAGTACCTTACAGCCACTGAGAAATTCTGACTATAGCCTTCAAGCTTAAAGCAGCAGCAACAAACACCTGGCAGTCTACGGAAGTCAACCTTGCCCTCTGAATAATACAACTCCGCTTAAGTTGAAAACTTGAAATTCTTCGAAGCTGTCACTTCCCACCACTATACCAACATCATCTTCCCCACAGTGAGACATAAGATGGAGCTGGTGCTCTGTTAGTGGTTTGATATTGAGCTCACTTCCCACTCCATATCAAGCACAGTAACATAGTAATGCTCTGAGCAAAACAACTCGTTGGTATTGAGGATAACTACTTCAGGGCAAATGAACTGTCTCCTGTCCTCTATGGACACATATACAGGTTCATAAGTGACACCAGCTAAACTCGTCTTACAGCTTGTGTGGCATATTTCAAAAGCCACCCACCAAGTGAGGGATATATGGTAACAGTAACACAGATACTTTGTTACCAGCAGGGTGACCTCGCTCTGATAACACGACCATCTGAAATGCCTGACATGCCAGACGCCATTAGTCCAATATGAAGCACTGAACTGAAGTGCTGTTTCAAGTAAACATCATTTTATAAAAAAACAAAACAGTTTTTTATGGTGCAGGCTACAAAGTTTAGCTTAAAAATAGACAATGCAACAACTACAGTAATGTTCTAACTCTGAACACAGGAAGTGGTGTCTTCCTGCAAACCTATGAGACAAACACCACATGAAAAGCTAAGCACAAAGAAATGGAGATTCTGTCACAACTAAACTTGAACCGCTTAAGCCTCTGGTAACTTCTGAGAGGTGTTGATAATAGATGAGATCCACTGCATAGACTAAACAAGAAAGAAAGTAATCACTTATGGCTCTTAGATAGTATTGAAGGTAAGAGCATAATCACGTGATGTGAAAAAAGCCCCATAATTGACCCATCTTAACATTTTTCAGTGTTGCATACTTATAACAAAGCCAGCAAAAAACACTGACAAATTATTGTTAAAATCTGTTAAAATCACCTCTGTCTAGTCAGTTTCCACTTTTACCTACTTCTTGTATTCTTATCTTGTTCTTATGATATTCCAATCGCGTTATGACAGCTTAGTACTCAGAAAAGTAGGCTACTAACCTGTGCAGGACATGATTGATTTACATTTATGCAAGCAAAATAGCTGTTTACTTGTAACACTAACAACAAACTGCAATCAATACAAAAACAAATTAAAAGCCTAGAATTTGGCTAGCATGCCTCCACTTTAAAGCTGACCCTGTGTGACTTTGACCCCAAGATCTTGTAAATGTTATCAGATCTTCTACCCATCATGAATCTTAACCACACAAAGCTTGGAAAATATCCGGCAAATAAGTCAGCTCCTGTGTCCGTAACAAGATTTGTAAAGGAGCGACAGACAGAGGGGCACATGGACAGACAGAAGACCCAAAAATATAATGCCTCTGGGGCAAAGGCATAAAAACATGATTATGTGACCTTATTGCAGCATTGTGCTACTTCTCTGTAGCAGAATTAGCCGTGAATTTTTCTCTGCATTGTACCACTTTCACTATAAATCTCTACAACAAAAGGAGCTAAATAGTGCTACTGGAAACAGCAAGTCTTTTTAATGTGAATTTAAATTATTAAAATGTACAGTATAGATAATCTGACCAGTTCCGCAGCTCAGACGGATCCCTCCCAGGACGTGAGTCTTTAACCCTTCACGTTGCCACACTGTGAGCTCAGCACAGGCCTCTCTCAAGTCGCTCATCTGGAAGCCATCGTATACCATGGTGTGGTTGTAGGTAGGACTGATAGAGCGCTTCACCACCCGTGTCTTCTGACCACTTTGACGACTTGCATCTGGGAGTATGTAGCTTGTTTGGTGTAGAGCATGACAATTACCAGGGTTGTTTAAAGACTAAAGTTTGGGGTATGCATCAATAATTTGATGTTTATGAGATGCATTCACAAAGTTCTACGACACCACCAGTTAAAAAAATAAATCATCACTGACTTAAATTTGGCTGATCTCCCCTTATAGGTTATCTTCTTATTCACCTCTGGACTGTTTCCAGTGTGACTGCTATTTTCAGATTGCTCTCCAGAAGTCCTGTTCTGACTAGCTGTACATGTGGTCATTTTGCTGTACTGTGTTTGAGAAGGAACTCTAATGGAAACTGCCTGACTTGTGGTACACGCCATCATTCCTTTCTGCACCAGCACACAGCTAATTGAAAATGCAGGAGTTTTTTTGGTTTCACCAACAAATCGTCGCTCAACACCAGCCTCACTCAACAGCTTTAGCATCTCATAAATTCATCCTCTTTCCTCTTGAAGGTCTGCCATTTAAACACACTGGAGGATACACAGTACACATCATAGATGGCGAGTGCAAGTGGTGAGAAGAGACGTTTCAGGGAAAGTTTTTAAAATAGTAGGCATGTTGGAAATGGTTCAGATAACACGATCTAGAAGGGGAGATTGGCCACATTTAAATTAGGTATTGTTCTTGATTTTTATGAGAGAAGTCACAGACTTGACTTGTGTTTGCACTTCACATGTTTGGACTATAATCTGATCACCCTAAATATATATGCGAATATGGAGAACTGTGCAATCACTGATAAACATGTAACAAACTGACAGCATGTAATGTGCTGTTTCTAAGTAATGTCAGAGTAGATAACTGATAGTAAAATATCAGGAAATATATTCCAGAGCTGACACACCTTCTAACAAAGGAGTCTATTGGACCTCCTTTGTTGGACAGGAGACCTTGAGCCTCCCGAAGCCAGATGTGAACCTCTCCTGTCAGAGGAAGACCACCACCTTAACACACACACAGAATGTATGATAATCTGATTATTCTGATACTGACATAAAATGTGCACCCATGTTCTGTGTATGTATTTTTTGCTCACCCTCAAATCCTTCTGGAATGAATTTGATAGAGAACATGATGTTCCCACGACTGCTAATGGAGTCTGGGCTCAGATAAACCTGTGACAGGGCATACATAAAATAAAAAGATTAAGTCAGAGGAAAAGACAGTAAGTAAAGGGGGAGAAAGGCAGAAGAGTGGAAGCAAGGAAAGATTAAGGTTACATAAAACCTAGTTAAAATTCACAGCATGTCTTCCTCTCCCTTCAGCTCTCCCAGACACAAGAGACACTCCTCCCCACATTCTGTCTCCAACAAAGCTGCCAAAACTGCTATTACACAGAGAGTCAGGTACTAAACAAATGTAGATGCAGCCACAACAGTGGTTTGGTAAATATTTATCTGAGAGCACTCAAACACACACACTAATTTATGCACCTACATGAGTGTGTGTTTGCATGCAAGTCATTGATGCTGTGTCTTTCCTACCCGTGGCTGCAGGTCCTGCCACAAAGGCTGTGTGCAAGTCCAGTCCCAGAGCCCCAGAGCCACCTCCACCTCCCCCAAAAATACATTCCTCCCCAGGGGCTCAGAATGCCACACAGAGAGGTTCAAGGTCCGACTCCGCAGCTCACCCACCCGCACCTTATACTGAAAGAACAGCACAAGAAAGGGACAGTTATCCCACAATGGGGCGCTCAAGACAAGTGAAAGACAAAGCATGGGAGGACCTTGCATTTTGTGATGAACAAAGTACATGGTTTTTTTGTCATTAAACTCTATGTTAAATGGTTGTGGTGCATGTTGGAAGCAACAATGAGGACAGCCCAGAGACAAACAGCAGATCAGGGATTGCTGTGATTGCCACTTTATGTAATATGCAAATGACAGAGTCTCACTCGGAGTGTCTGATCAAAGACTGGGTTTAGGGTCTTCTTCTTCACTGAAGTCTTCTTTTTACTGTGATTTGACTTGTCTGGCAAGAGATAGGTTTTTACATATCTGTGAAAAACATACATACATTTTTTCATTGGTTTTGTACGGGACAGGATATTGTTGATTTAACATGTATTTTCACAAACACACACATTTGCTGTCACTTACGGGTCAGAGCGGTTCTTGCGCGCCGAAGCAATATCCTCGCAGCGATACACTTTGACTTGCAGCTCCTCCTTCTGGTTGTCATAAACCAATGAGTACTGGATACGGCCCCTCACCTCCACCACTCCAAAATCCCCTGAGCTGAACAGACTCATCATGCTTCCACTGAGCTATAACACACGCAGAACAAAGATCAGCTCCTACGTCATTGTCCTGAGCTGAGTCATCTTGCGTTGCTGAATAGCCAATTAATCAAACGTGTGTGCTTGCAAGTATGCGTAAGCATGCATGTGTGTGTACCATGTAGCCCGAATGAAGGCTGTTGGTAGAGCTGCTAGTTCTCAGAGAAGCTGGATCTGTCTCTGTCAGGCTGCTAAGCGAGTCAGTGTCCCCATTGTGGCCGTCAATCAAGGCATCCTAAATACACAGACACACACTTTCTCACAGTTCTTACACAGCATTATAATTACACACAAAAACATCTGTTATTTCAATAAATGTCATTTACTTGTGAAAGTACTGAGACTCCTTCTAATTCAGCATAGTTTGGAGAGTTTTTAATGGGTAAAATTTGCATTTTCCCAATATATACTCAATATACACCCCCATAATAACACAGTCAAAAACTGATTCGGGAAATAAAACCTCTCATTTACAAAAGTATTCAGAACCGTAATTAACCACTCAGTAAAGTCCCTCTAGCAGCAATTACAGATTTGAGTCTTCTAGGATAAGTGGCTACAGGCGTTTGCATATCTAGATAAGGACAACTGCTATTATGTCTGGTATTATTTCGAGAAATCCTTTTAAACTCCATCAGACTGGACAGAAAGCATTCATTAACTACGTCTCTCCCTTTAACACACAGCTCTCTTTAAGCTTAGGCTTTCCCTAAGCAACTCCAGATGTCCAGAGGCCATTAATGGTTCACTGGTTCGTTCTGAAAGATGAACTGTTGCCCCTGTTTCAGGTTGCTTCTTTAATGATCTCTCTGTACTTGGCTATATACATCCTTCCCTTAGTTCTGTCCAGTTTTCCTAGACCTGCTGCCCACTAAGAAAGAACCCACTGGCATGATGCTGCCACCACCATGCTTCTCTGCAGGAATGGCATCAGATGATGAAAAGTGCCTGGTGTCGACCAGGCACTGCTCATAACTGACTAATCCAACAATTCAAAATGCTTTAGTCAAACAATGCATTTTTAAATACACTGCAAGTGCTGCTGGAATTTTAACATCTTCAGACTTTATGCTCTACTCTACACACTGTGGAAACAGGTGAAGTTGTCCTGGAACCTTCTATTCTGTTCCTACAGTGTCTGGTTTTCAACACACATAGCACTTGGAGTTCTTGAACTTTTATCTTATTAGACTAGAGAACTTTTATCCTTCTGCTCTCAAAGACCTTTAAATGCTGTTTGCCAAACTACAAATGGGCTTCTATCTCGTTGCACAAGTGTAAAAGCATAAATGATCAAGTGCACCAAGATTCGCATGGGACCTCTGAATCTCTGTTTGGGCAACTGTTAAGATACTTGGTCACACACCAGACCAGAGACCTGCTTGCTCAGGTCTTCAATTTGGCTCTTTTCTTTCAGCTGCTCCCTTTAGGGATTACTACATCAGATCGTTTGCTTCCATCTCACTCTATCCCTTCCATCCTCTTTTTCCCCACCCCCTGCATGTCCTCCTTCACTACATCCATGAACCTTCTCTATGGTCTTCCTCTATTCCTGCTGCCTGGCAGCTCCAGCTTCAACATCCTGTGTCTAATATGTCCACTATCCCTCCTCTGCAAATGTCTAAACCATCTCAGCCTTGCCTCTCTTATTTTGTCTCTAAAAAGCCCAACCTGAGCTGTCCATCACTGTTCATTTGTAAACTTGCCCATCCTGGTCACTCCCAATAAAGATCATTAGGTTTCTAAATTTGACTTTATTCTACTTTATTCAGAGTCATTGAATTTCTAATCTTTTTACATTTCCCTCTTACTGAGGTCGCCATCTTTCTGGGGCACTCAAAGCTTTGGAAATGGTATTTCTGTATACCGTTGCCCCGATTCATCCCTCTTCACAATTATATCAGAGGTCTTCACAACTTAACATACAGCGCAAATGGCGGGACCTTTTTATAGCCTACACAGGTGTCTGCTTTTCTAAACTATGTCTAGCCAATCAAATCTGCCACTGCTGGAATCTTGTTAAGCTTAAGGCTGTGTTCAGAATGTCCACTGGCCCATCAAGCAGTCACTTAGTCAAACAGCTCTTTTGTAGTGTTTTTGAACTGTAGGGCTTTGTGCATCGGACAGCAGTCAGGGGCAGAAGCCCTGTCAATCAGATCCAAGTTGTCAAAATCTGGCTTATGCATTTTAAGTTAGGAAAAATTATTGGTTGATTAAAGTGATTCTTGACTGTGGCATCCCCACTACATGCTGCAAGAGTCTCACTGAGTTTTTCCTTCTTTGTTTGTGTCTGTAACACAATCTCTTAATAGCAAAGGGTCTGAATGCTTTTGTAAATGTGTGGTTTTGATATACTGAGTAAAGACAGATCACGAGCAATAATTTTATCAATTTAAAATCAGAATCAGAATACTTACGAATAATTAATATTTAATTAATCCCAGGGGAGATTTGCTTAATTCCAAAACAAATTCTGCAAAAATAGATGAGCTGTGATGACTTTCTGGAGCCACTGTATACATATAATTCTTGATGTACTCCATCAACTATGTCTAATGGATTTATATATTGAAATAATTACAAATATTGACTCAGTGTCTGTGAATAGGAGGTGGAAAAACAACCAATGCACCATAGTGTTTGCCAGAACTATTAGTCATGGTAATCTGTGGGTGTGTGGTATAATCACCTCAGGTTCCTCTGAGTAGCCATTACTTCTCCTTTCATACTCTATGAGCAGAACAATGAGTTAATAAAATTTCTGAAAGGTGCTTAGACAGGTGCAGAGACAATGCAAGAAAAAATTTCATACCTCTGGACGATGAGGAACTATTATTGTGCTGTAGACTCTGTAACTGAATGTTATTTGAACTTCCTTGACTCCTGAAAACAAACAATTGCAAATGCAGCTGTATATAAAAATTACAATCAATAATTTTTCTCTGACAAGTATCCCCACTAACCCTCCAGTCTCTTCCTTCTTGCTGTCCTTCAGTCTTCCTTCGGTCTCCAATGAGGTGTTGTTGTTGTCCTCTCTCTCTCCGTTGAAAAGTCCAGTCAGGGGCACATCTGTTAGCAACCACAGAACCATCATTGGCAATCAACAGGAAACAGTCCCACAGTCCACTCACAGCAGAACTTCAAGAACTGACCTCTGCTCTTTGCCTTCCTGTGGCGTATGGTGGCATGGATGAGGTCGCATCCCGACATCCAGTTATGATGTCGTTTGCTGCGCTCCTCGCTGAACCATGCTCCTGACAGGAAGCGCAGGCGTGTTGGACTTGTCTCTCTCTGCTCAAGAGTCCTACAGTGTTGACAGAGAAACAAGTTAAACAGAAAACAATCACAATGTCCTGTCAGTGTAAATCAGAAACAGTGGCTGCTGTCACTTCTGTCATTGCACTTTAGTATATAAAAGCCACAGCTCAATTCTACTGTTGTGAAAAAAGACAGTGTGACCTGCCAGGTTCAAATTTACTTCCACAAGTTCCCAGATGTTATACACTCTATGATATACCTGATATTTAGAGTGATAAAAACCTTTTTAAACTGTCAAACATGCATTTTAGTGATTAAATTAAAACTAAAGAATCTGATGACAAAGTGTGTTCAAAGAATTTTCACAAACACATACACTATTCACATAAAGTTAAGGATATTCAGCTTTCGGGTGAAATTTCAGGATGCACCTAAAATGCACTATAACCTTTACAGGTGAACTTCATTTGATTTTCTCCACACTTTTGAATGCACATGTCCAACTGTTCAGTGTTTCAGTACTTTTTGCATAACTTGCTGTTAATTCACAACTGGTGTTTGATCCAGGAATCGACCAATACATTTTCTGGTTCAAATAGAATTTGAATTTAAACAGTCCTCTTCATCATGCTGTTTACATTTTGACATCACGAGACCAAGACGACACCTAACAATTGATCAACAATACCTCGCCATTGCGAGGATTCA